>VDFB02338929.1:0-19459 GCA_007258455.2 Sequoia sempervirens | reverse complement strand
ATTGTGGGTGATACCTTGGAATCTGTAAGAAGCTACTCATTAAAAAGAAATGATAGGTGATGGCATCTTCCATATACCGTCCAAATTGAAATTCACTAGAGATGTTAGAATATGAAATAAACTAATTTAAATGATATGTTATAGCTAGCTCTTAAGAGGATAGACCAATTAGCCTTATTAAGAGAAGTGGATATTTTTGGCCCATACATAAATTCTAAGTGGCATTTAAAATACAGATATAAATTGCTAGTTTATTTGGCCTATTATATATAGGCGCCCGCCCATGACCATTATCGTCTTCTTAACAAAATATGCATCTACGAGAATAATGAAATGTGTGTTTAAATGGCATGATCGTACGTGATACCTTTCTTTCCCACATCACAGCAGTCGGTTTTGTACTCTCACCCAAACTTCTTTCCCTCCTTTCCTTCCACAAAGAAACTGCAGTCGATTTTGTACTCTCACCACTCTCTTTTCCTCCTCTCCTTCCACAATTTTGGCTATATATTTTCATCCCCATTCCATATGCCTTATCCTGCTTTTTCTGCGATTTTGGCTATATATTTTCATCCCCATTCCATATGCCTTATCCTCTTTTTCTGCGGCTGAAGATTTGTATGCTATGGCCAAATATGAGGCGCTCAGTTTGCTGCTGTCGACAAATGAGGGAAAATGCAGAGGAAAGATACCATATAATGTGCGTACAGAAATTAAAGAAAGCCATAAAGATTCCATAAAATGTGCTTCATCATCCTTTTAAAACAGGGAAGCTCTATTTTAAAAGATTGAAACACATTTTATGGAATTTTATGTCTTTATTTCAATTTTTGCAGATGATGGGGTTTAAGCACATTATAAGGTGTTTTTTCTGTGGTAGGATTTGTCTGCTATGGTCAAATTATAGAAGCAACCTCTGGAAATCCACCTCCAGAGATCGAGCAAGATGGTGAGAAAGCTTTGATTTGTAAAAGAATTCTTCACTTTTATCCATTTTCGCTAGAATAAGAGTGTACAGAGACTTTCACACGTTTAAACGTGTTGATGGAAGTTAATTTTGTTCTCTAATTCTTGCCTTTTTGATATTTAAGTAGGTAGTGTTTTATGGTAGACTCTAAAAGATGCTTTGACTATGTGTAGAGGATTTCTTGCCTATTTGATATTTAGTCGGTAGTGTTTTGGTAAGACTCTAAAAGATGCTGATATTTAAGTAGGTAGTGTTTTATGGTAGACTCTAAAAGATGCTTTGACTATGTCAGGAGGATTTCAAAATGTTTCATAATTTTTCTTATTTCTCATTTGACCAAAATCGTTATTGGATTTATAACGAAGTATTTTGTTAAGTTTTAAAGTGCAAAGGTAAGAGATGTGAATTGTTGAGTTTTCTGAGAATTAAATAATACATTTTGAATTTTGGGAGATACCATGAGAATCTAAGTTTGTGAAAATTAAAATTAATAACCTTTTCTTAGAGGTAAATAATTAATTAGTGTAAGATTAATAATATATATTTTAGATTCATGACAGAAAAGTTTATCATTTACTTAAGTTTGTGAAAACTAAAATTAAGGTTTTTTCAGAGATAATTAATTAATTAATGTAAAATTAATAATAGATATTGTAGATATATGAGTACGAGTTTTATGAATAAAATTATAATATTTAGTTTGAAATTTAATAAAGGTATGTTGTGATGAATGTTGTCAATTGATTTATTAATTTAATTAGGGTCTTGTGTGATGCCATAAACTCTTTTGTCTATGAATTTGGGTCACTTTTATAATTGCATATTAGAACTTGATCTTGATCATGGATCTAAACTCTCTTAAATTTGAATTTAAGAACCTACTGAACTAAGATCTATCATAAGCTCCTTTTTTCCAAAAAAATGCCCACATTATTTTCATGAAAATAGGTAGCAACGGACTCACCAGAATTTTTAACTCTCCATGCAACTTTCTCATAGGAGCAATTTGTGACTTTCTACTAGTAGCACTTGAATCTTCCACATTAAGAGAAGATTTGGAATTAGGATCTATTTTGAAAGAAGATATTCTACCGTTCATCTTGAAACCTCAACTAGGTGATTGTTTTCAACTTGGTTCAAGATGATAGAATTATCATCCTTCACTTAATAAGAGAATTTTAAAAAGATCTTCACATAGTGCTTGAAATTAACTTAAACAAGAAAATAAAAATAACATCTATACCCTTAGATAGGTTTTCATCAAATATCATACTTCACACATGACCCTTGAAATTATACAATGCATAACACTCTAAAGATAATGACAACTTTAGGGTCACAAGATATATGGCAAAGCAAGTACCACTAAGTTATGTCAACTGGTAGAACACTATCTAAACTAAATTGTAAAGAACATATTATGTATTTCAATGGAAGGATTAACCTCTAAAAAGTCAATGCCTTAGTACATTGGCGACAAAGTCAAGACCTAATATAAGTACAAACACATAAAATCCAAGCATATTAGATTTTATGAAGAATCTAAGCATATTAGATTTTATGAATAACCGCTAAATAAAGAACTAAAAATGTATTTAATAATCCCATCAATCTGGATGTAATTTCATCTAAATGCACTTCACAAAATACTAGAAACTTCACATAAATAAATCTACATTAACAACCCATAATTGATCAAAGATAAATCCTATATTCTATTATTAAGAATTTAAAAGAGTTCCTAAAGAATTTGAGAAAGTCTTAGAATTAATACAACACTCAACTAATCAAAACCATCAACAAACTAGTAGTCACTAGAGAAGTGGAACACAACTCATCACACACATGAAACAAGATGCGAGCATCAAAAGTTGGAAAAGTGATGAAAAGAAATGAAGCATTCTATGCCTTTGTGTGAAAATGCTGGTTTTATGAGGTGGAAGTCATGTAACCACAACAACAATTATGAAACTGCTAAGGTGGCTTTGTACAAAAGCTGCACGAAGTGGCAGTTTCATCATGTGTTCTAAAACGCCCAAGAACATTTTGAATTCCTCTTGTTTTTAGCTTCTATAGAGCTCTATAATCCCTGACAATACTGTATTAGATTCTAATAGAGTTCATAAGTTCAAATGACAATCACAGGCAAAGCATATGACTGAAAGTGTGTAACAGAGAGCTATTGTAATGATCCTAAGGGATGAAATAAGTTGATTTCAAACCGGTTGTGTGCCCAAAAGGCACAGGATTGTATTCCCCTTTGAAGATAGTGAAGAAGTGAATGTTTTGCCTCACTTTTGCTAGGGTTTTCTCCCCAAATTTCAGTTCTCGGGTAAATCTTTGTGTCTTCCAATTTGTGGCGTTATTGGCCTCAATTATGTTTGAGTTTACTGACATTTACTTGCTTAGAAAGTGTACTTCATTAGTCCTCCATTATTACCTATATGTGATGACTAGTTGGAAGACACAGTTTTCTCTAATTTACAAACCAAGGTGTTCTAGCAGCCCTTATTGATGGAGCAATCTTGCACAAGTGATTTTGATAGTTGATTCTTGCATGATTTTTCTTCCCACATCAGGTTTCTCTAGGGAAAATCACTTGTGTTGATCCTGTTTCATATGATATTGTTTCTTTCACTTGTTTATGCTATTTTCTTGAAATTTCGCTAACAATTCATAGGAAGCTGCATTTAAGGATGATCACCATTTAAAAGTATAGTTCTTGATTCTCTTAACATCTATCTATTGGAGTTAAACCCAAATAAGCATTGTCTTGTTTGCACTGTGGTTTTGTCGATTGTTTAAGCATTTGTGTGGGGTATTATGTTTTGGAGTGTGGATTGATGGGTGCAATTGATTTAGACATGTGGGCTCATACACATTTAAATAGGGATTTTTTAAAATGTCAGAAATCAACAATATCCATTGCACTTGCATCTTAGCTTCAAACCTTTAAAAGTGTTCATATAGGCATAGAACTTGTGAGCAAGACTTTGTAAATAAATTTATGTTTATGAGACAATCAATTGAATACCCACAACATGACATATCAGATTGGTAAGAGAGCAGGTTTTCCCTGAGGCTGTAAGGGTTGCAATGAAATGATGCATTTATTTGCTTCTATATTTGGTTAATGAACATGTATATGTTCCTAGTGGCATAGATCAACCACACTAAAAGCTTAAAACAATGATAGGCTTCAAGAGCTCCTAGAAATAAACTAGAGAATTCTAAAGCTAGACAAAAAAATAAGAAGCTGAAATGTTTTGTGGAAAAGGAGCAATGGTTGCTCTAACAATTGAATGTTTATGGAGAGTTCCTCTTGGGAGTCATAGAGTTATTGCAAGAAGAGTTGCAAACAAAAAAAGAACAATTGATAATGTCCAAGAAGATGGTGATGGAATGAGGAGAAGACCATCCATTGGCAAGGACATACAAATCATGACTAAGATATACACACCATAAGTTCTTTCTTCTAATCTAGATGAATCATTTGGTAGCTTCGAAAAGCGCACTAAAGGAATTGACTAAGATATACACACCATAAGTTCTTTCTTCTAATCTAGATGAATCATTTGGTAGCTTCGAAAAGCGCAATAAAGGAATTGACTCTAAGTTGATGCTACAGATGGATTATGATGGAAAGGGTCTCGGAAATGATGGCCAACGCTTAACATGTCCCATTAAACTTGAGGAAAGGCCTCAATATGCAGGTGAAAAAAGAGCGTAGAGTTCAGGTACTAGCTTTTGCACATTGAAAGGTAAAAGCATGAGGTCGATAATCCTTATAAAGAGGTCATATTGGTGTTATCAATGTACATAGGAAAATGAAAGTCACAAATCACACCAACATGGCCCTTTTATAAAGCCTACTGGCATCACCCTATCACCAATAAGTGTGGTAGCTCATGCATAAAAAAATACTTAAAATAATTTACTAATTAGCAACATCGAGTTATTTTACAATGTACTTGATTTTCCATATCCAAATGATTCTTGTCAATCTGAATGATGATTTCATTATACTGGGGCTGTATTAGAAGTGGCATAAAGAAAGGGATTCTTATCTTCCATTGTCGTAATTACCACAGTTAGTTGAGATGCATGTTATTC
This sequence comes from Sequoia sempervirens, assembly GCA_007258455.2. Classification (NCBI taxonomy): domain Eukaryota; kingdom Viridiplantae; phylum Streptophyta; class Pinopsida; order Cupressales; family Cupressaceae; genus Sequoia; species Sequoia sempervirens. The sequence goes on along the minus strand of VDFB02338929.1, from coordinate 14,379 downwards.
TTGGTCAGGACAATGGAAGCTTCAAAGTACATGTACACCAGTTACCACGACAAAAGGGGCAGCTAACTAATTATGGATATAAGGTTTTCTTGATTTTCCTGTGAGCGGCAATTTGGAAAGGATTTTTCCTTAGCCAAAAATTTAGGACTTCATTTTCAGCATTGGAAAAGCATTAATAGTTATGATATAAGGCTTTCTTGGCAGTTTTTCTGATTATCAACCCTAAATATGCTCCCCTCTTAGTTCCCCATCCTTCGTTGATGAGCCCTATCTTGTTAATTCATAGAGCGTCGCTACAAAGTGCAAACATATCCAAGAGTGCAAATACAAAAAATGAATATTGCATTTGAGGATCCAACTGCAGAGTTGTTAAGATGAATCATGTTCCCCTTGAAAAAGAGAATCATGACCACACCAACACAGAAAATAACACATCTGGATGAATTTTGGCCCACCATAAAAAGGAATGGCCCAATGAACCCTTTATGCCCATATATCAATTTGAAATGAAAGCTTTGACACCATGGTGAGATTGAGATCATAAAATGTTGCAGAGTTGGATATACTAATGCTTACCATCAGTATTGAACTGCTGTCAAAAATAAGCATGAAAAAATTAAACTATTAGAATAGAATTTTTGTTTTTTAAACCAAAACCATAGATCAGGTCCAAACAATAGATTGCACTTAAGACAGGAATAACCCTCGAGTCATGTGGTGGGCTAAGCAGGGGAAAATGAAATGCTTATAAAAACATGTCATCACCATCACTTCTGAATCAAGAAATAAAAATTAATATATAAAATTGGCTTACCTTAAGGGGTTCACAATTACCGGTGGAGAATTAGGAAACCAGGTTAAGACAAACCATGTTAATCAGTAGAGTGTTATAGATGTTGAGAAAATTAGAAAGCCCATTTGTCATCACCGTTTCCGCCATCGAGTCACCAGACAATATAACTGCAAAATTATATGAGTAAAGAGGATCTGTTAGACTCATTCTTTGGAAATGGACCTATAACACAAATAAAAGGGAAAAAGAATCAGCATCTATGACAATGTTCTAGGAAGTGAAGTGCCAAGAATATTGGTAGCTCAAAAAACCTAACGTTAACTCCAAACAGGTAAGATATTTTTGTATTGATTGGAGAGACATATAAACCTTTGGACAAGTGGATTGTTTTGATGTTAAGCTGTTCACTGTTCTGTTAATGGTTGGATCAACGAAAGGGTTCCCTAGAAAGAATGAATCAAAAGGTTTTACAACTTCATCATTGCTAAAAAAATTCAGAAAACCATTACTTCCTATGACAACAAACTGATCATGTTTTGAGATCACATTTCTTTGGAGCATTCTATCAAAGAGTTTGTTTGCTTCCTCATTTTGTTGTAACTACAACCTCTGATGAAGTTCCTATTCTATTTCATAGATTTACATGCTCTAGATGCTGTATTGGTACGTGCAGGGAGGACCCTGGCAAATATTATAAAATTTGACATTTCACCTGCCAAGCACTTTTGCTTGAAAGTTTTTTTTGGAAAGGTTCTATCCTATTTTTGGATGCCCTGTTTTTTAATTTCATACTACACTGCATATTTGACATTGAAAATGACGTCTGTGTATATTATTTGCTTTCACATACCGTTCACATGCTGGACGCCTGTCTTCAAAACTCCTCGACTCAATAAAAATATTCTAAAAGCTGCATCACTGTAACATGGGATGCAAAAAATAGACACATTCCCACAAAGCCTCTGAGAATCTGCAGACAAAAATCAGTTTCTATGCCTTCTCTTGCCTCGTAATGCCCACCAAGCCTTGACAATCTGCAACCCATCTGAAACCCCAATCACAAAGCGCCAAAAAACCTTCAGTCAATATTTGACTTAAAAAATATGCGGGTTAACTATGAAAACAGCAAACCAAAGACAAATTTTGAAACAATTCTGCATCCTTATTGGCTATTCCAGCATAGAGTAATCACTTTTTAAGGATTAAGGCCTCCACAGGAACTAACAAGAGCTGCAGTGCAGCGTAGTTCCTGCCAAGTGCTGGCAGGACAGTTTTAAGAAACTGGAAATTGTTAGGAAAACTAAACATATAACCATATGTGTTCATAAAAGAGCAGAATGACTATAGGTAATTAGATCCTGGTTAATACCGAGTTTAATGAATGTAATTTTCATGTTATGTGCCATGATTTTCATGGTGGTATGTTCATACCATTAGCCTACTGACTCCTGCAATATAAAATAGACAATAAGAATATAAACCTCTCTGTGCACAATTAAAAAAACAACCAAGTGGAAGTCTGGATTTTACCAAGCATCCCTGGCTGGTGAGGACGTTTAGGCCTGAAAAAAGGTGGAGACCACCAAATGGGTAAATGCCTCAATTCATGACTTTATAACCCCACCAAAATAGGATTGACCCCTACTACTCTTTGAAATTTTTAGTATTTGTTCTTGCAAACCCTTCATTGCATAGAAAAATTCAAATTTCTTTGCTTATATTTTCCTCTAGATCAATTGTGTAATTTGTTGGGCAGTCAATGAAGGAGACATTCTTGGGTCTGAAGCTTCAGTCATGGCACCCATTTATATAAGACTTATGTATAGATGGATGCATTGATAGCCATGGCTGCTACAATCACTGTCAACAATGTAGTGAACATTGCCATAAACACAGATCCCCTTTTGTAAATATTCCATGTCCGAGCACAAAAAACAATCCCTGAACACACAATTCCCTACCCATTTTTAGAGTATCAGAATGGTTAGTCAGGATGAAGGTGTAAGACATGCAGGGGAAAAGTTATTCTGAATGTCTAGATACTAATCCAAGCAGGCCACATCAGAGGATCAAAACCATAAATATAGACAATCAGTTCCACTCCCAAATTTGTCGTCCATCATGTACACAACTAATCAACCAATAATGACTGCAAGTCACAAGCAGAAGAGTAACCAAGATTCATAATTGGTCTTAATGAGTTTACCCGTCTACACGACCCACTGCTAGCAAATAGAGAACTCTACACCATATAGCCACTTACTAAGCAATTTGCCACTGAACCACAAAATGACGTCCAAATCCTTTATTCTAAAGTGATGTTTAGAAAATACAAACCACATATTTTATTGCAGTTCATATAAAACTCTAGCAGTTGGATATGCTTACAAAAGAATTACCAAGATTGAAGCTTACAAAAGAATTACCAAGATTGAAATTATTTTTCTCTGCAGCCTCAAAACAATTATAGTTACAAGTTACAACAATCATAACAATTTAGAGCTACAATTTGTTCATAATTTTGCAGCTACATAGTAGATAGTGACTGATTGAATCTGGGATAGAGCAGTAAAGATGCATTGGTATTTCAAGAAGAGAAGGAACTTTATGTACTTCCAGATTGTGCTAAAAGAAATCAAAATAATCAGTTTTCAATTCTTTTTTGAACAACCAATAAAGTTGAACATCAGTTATCTGCCTGAATCAAATTCCACACCAATGAAAACTGTCTGTTGTAAACAGAAACATCCACAAGCATACAGGTTTGCTTTAAAAAGGAAACCAAGTTAATAAGGCTTCATTTCACGTGGTGATTAACCTCATTTAACAAAAAGTATAATATTATATGCCATTACAATCCCAAGTTACAACCTTACCTATACATTTACACGAAGAACCAAAAATCATGGTGCTCCCATTTAGCATGCAAACTTAAATTTTCTTATCAGGTGCTGCTGAGAAACTAGTTCTATGCACTTTTTGTAGATGTCAGACTTCTTGAGATAATCCTCAAAACAATTCAGAGGAGAATAAAAAATAATTTCACCACATGTAGAATGCCATGTGATGGGAAGCAAATTCAGCATACCCTTGAAAACCTCTTCCCAAGTATTCCTTGCTCTGCATTTAAGGGGATGATTATGTTTTCTGCAGGTTGCTTGGAACCACTTAGAGCAAAAGCATACAAGTGCTAGCCCTTTCATGGAACTGCAGCCTAGGAGTGAAAATGCTTGGACAAATTTAATTGAATGAACTACTAAGTCAGCCATCTGCAAAATATTTTGCAATTTTTACAATTGAGATTTAAAATTAATGATCCAATCTAAAGTGTTTCTAGATTGATCTGACCATACAAAGAAACTTAAATTGATCGGTAAGAGCACCACAGATTGAATAGAAAGAATGGTGATTAAGATAATGATCTAAACATAATGATAACTATCAAATTTATTTATCACCAGCTCTCTATACTGTCATTCTCGAGTATGTGCAAGCTGAGATCCAATTTGCTATGGCACGATTCTTTTGATGGATCTGGCAATATCTTTAAATCTACCCTTGTATGTGTACAGAGTTTCTTTGAACCATATAATGATATGGCTTTGCTATATAAGCAGGGATAAAGCCATAAGACATACTAAGATTAAGATTATATTATGTGTTTAAATCCTATGAAATGGTACCAAAAAACAAAATGACCTAAGTAAGCTTAATAAACAAGGTGTGAATAGGCCTCAAGTGCAACTAGCTATATAAAGTACCTTGTTCACACCAACATGAATCAAAACACTTTAAAGCAAATACAACTGGCAGCTGTGTTTTTGTCTGTATCTTTGTGCCAAAATGGGAGATTTGGAACAGAGTATGGACAACCATCAAAGTTAAAGTAAGAGGACTCTTGACAGATGTTATCGTTGCAACTGCCCTCTACCTGCAACGCCCTGGCTAGTGTCCAAGCATTAAAAAAAACTGATAAAAAGCCACCACCTATTTTACATGACAAGGATAAAACCTAATAAAACCGTTTAAATCAACAATTTTTTTCATTTTCCAAACTTGTAGGGTGTCTATATGTCTTGTTGAACAATAACTCTCTTTTTCTATGCAGATATCCATTCATAAAACATAGATAATAAAAAAAGAGTTTAATATAAATATCTTTATTATTTTTTACATCATTAGAAAGGATAAACACCAAAACATAGCACTTAAATCAAATAAATACAACAAAACGAAACAATATGTTACTTAGCCATATATGTCTGATAAAGTCAAAATAGGGTATTACCATAGAAAATCAATTACCAAATTGGTCACATATCCATATCAATGTCGTTCTCTTGCCTACAACAATTGACTCTTGTGAGTGTCTTTGTTTTTTGGAGGGTAGTTACTGCTATTATGACTTACTGCTAGATAAATTTAAGAATGGTTCAGTAACATTTCTTAATCATTCTGCAGAGACAGACAACTGTAGCCCTTAGTGCCATGAAATCTATAAAAGGCAATGAAAGTGAAAATAAATTTGTGGGTAACAACTGTAGTAATTATCATGTTCCCATGTTCCCCAAGGTATTTCTTATGTTACTTTGCATTTAAACGGTCCTTTTAAATTAATACTTTCTGCAGGTCTTAGAAAATTAAAACAGAGTTGCAGACAAAACCCACTTGGGTGATGATAATAGGAATTTTCTATTTACCAGTTCATGGAAAATTAATACATGTAACAGAGTTTGCATTTAAACAACCCTTTTAAATTAATATTGTCCAAATAACATTTAAGTTAGGAAGTTCTTACAAAATTAATACAAAGTTTTAGAAAAAACAGAGTTGGGTAATGATTATGGGAATTGACTTTAAGTAGTTCTTAGAAAATTAATAGACAATTACAGAGAATACACGCCTGGATGATGATAATGGGTCCTCCTTGGGAAGCAAAAAGACTTTCTGCTTTCATCATGTTTACAATCATTGTTGTGAATCTCTCCATCTCACTCTGCACTCACCAATACAGTAGCAATTCATGCATCATAAAACAAGCTATTTGAAATTCTCATAAATTCAAGGGCCTCTGTAAAAGAGGGAAAAAGGCAGTCTGTACCTTGAATGGCTCATTATAAACATATATTCAATGTGCTAGTAAAGTATCTATATTGTTATAGATTGAGAATGTGAGGCATACCCATAATTCCACTCTGACTCAATGTATGGCCCAATTCTCAGACTAACATACAGTCCTTTTGAGTGTATTAACTTTACAAATGAAACCAAATCGAACATCCCCCCAAAATTAAACTGCAATCACAAATACTAATATAGCATTAGACTTATGAACGTAATCTTATAAATATGATTGAACGTAATCTGGCTCATGCATATTCCAGAACACATATGTCTGAATGCAATCCAATCCTCCCTCTTTTGTTGTGTCTATCAGACCAGGCCACATCTGTATAAACCATTGAATATCCAACCTCAATTAACAAACACAAAATACGCAATGTTTATGCATATATATTTTTTCTGATGAAAAATGCCTCTGCTTATTTTGATACCGACCTCACGAGTGCTACGAGGGTAGTGAATTGATCCAGAAATGAGTAGTTTTCTTTGACCATTAATAATGAGAGAAGTACCATCATATGTAACTTCATCTCCACTCAGGCCTTGTACCATAAAAATGAATACCCACAAACAAAATCCTACAGTGGCAGCTGCACTTGACATTGCTCTTGGACTCTGAATTCCAACTGCCTGAGGAATCTGTTTTTTCGGGGGGTCGAGGATATTAATAGCACACGTCCTAATAATCTGAAAACTTCCTTTCTGTACACCTAAATATTTTCTGTGTGTCGTCATTGCCCCCAAACAGAAGAAGTCCATGAAAAACTGCTCAGCTCATGCTGCTCCATAAAAATCTTCACATTAAAAAACTTCTTGTCCTCAATAGGCTCCACTTTGATCTCTCCCTTCTATACATAAATCAAAAGAAAATCCGTGATATTCAGTAACAAAACTCATGAAAAAAGAACAATTGCCAAAAATAAAGAAATAATAAGATTGAAAAAATGCCCTGTTACTTATGTAGAGTTCCCTGTATAATATATAAATATTTCAGCAGACAAGTGTGTTATGGACATACCTACTTGAAGAGAAGAAAAGCATAACGGTGGGAACCTAGAGGAGGGTCTGTACCTATGTATGGCACTACCTCCTTTCATGTATCCCATATCTCTGCACATCATAACATTCACAACAAGAGTTATAACTACAATACCCAATGAAATATTTAATAAAACATTTTTCCCAGAAATTTATGTTCTGATCAGTAGCACAATCCTATATTATAAACCCATCTCTGTTTTGAAAAATGTTTATTCTGATTAGATAAGCCCTTCCAAATAGTCCTAATGACCATGAAAGAGAACAATGGGGATTACCTGTTGTGGGAGGTGTTTCACCAGGAATGTTGACAACAAGCCAATGCAAGTAGCACCTGAAGGCAGGGTGCTTGGGAGTAGGGGCATCTGGATCCACCATGATGATGGTATACAGATCTTCTGATGTCCCAAAGGGATGGCCCCTCATTTCTAGGCTTGGTTTTCGGCCGGTATGTTGCACTCTCATGACCACACCACTTGAAACCTCTATATGATCTCTGTAGAGGACTCTCAAGTCCAAAAATGGTTCCCCCACTTCGTCAACATCATCTGGGATGATCTTAGCTGCCTTGAGAAGCTCTGCGTCTAAAGGAGCACCACTGCTTGTTGTCATCTTGCTTCTTTGTTCCCAATTTCAACTCAGGCTTAGCATTCACAGAGATGGACTTAAAAATATGCAAGTCCCTAGCGCTATCAGTTATGCCGGGGGCTAACAGTAGCCATTTCATGCATTTCCTATTTCCCTAAGTCGAATGTCTGAATCCGAGGCATTCATCAGTGCCCGGAAGCTAGGATAGATAGATAGTCGATCAGACACATGCTTCAACCAGACGTCATAGACTTTGCTCTTGTTTGCAATGCGCAGACGAATGTCCTGCAGACCAGCCACGTCTCCTCTGCTAATTGCCAACTGTCAGGGAAAATTTGATAAGGTGGAGCTCTACTCATGCCTTCTTCCACAACCTGTCACCTGCAAATCCATTTTTGTGTGCTCTCTTGCCTTGAAATGCTACAATAGCCTCTGACAACAAATGCAACATCAACCAAAAATGTTGAATAAATATTATGACATAAAAAACTTGCACCTTGCCTACTAAACTGAGGAAGACATACAAATATGAAAATTTTTGAATTCAGTCGTTGGCTGTTAAAGCGTGGTTTATTCACTGTTTAAAAGTCCAATCTTCAATATTGACAGCACAAAGTCTGAAAATATATTAATTGAAGCTCTCCCTAGCAATCTTTCTCAATTTTCAAATGATCACAAAGCAATGCCCCAAAATGACATAAGAACACAATGGACACAAAGTGAGAATTCAACACAAAGTCTGAAATCTGCAACTCTTTGATATTATTTGAAAATGAACAACTTGTAATTATAAAGCTCAAAGTCTTTATGAGTACAAAATTTTGCAGAGTTTTCTTGCTTGCCAAAAAGATATGTTTACAAAGGACCCTCTCAAGTATTTATAGGAGAGAGGTCATGAGAAAAAGGTGGGAGGATCCTCAACTAACTTGAGAAAATCTCTCAACCACCAACTACTTGTAATTGACTTATTCCAAATTACAAGTCCTATTGTAATTTGACTTGTAACTTGATTACATGTAATTACAATTTACAAAACTGCAAGTGAAAGAAACACTTGCGATTACAAAATCTGTTTTTACATGTAGTTTGTCGAAAACAAAAATGCATAAAGATAAAACATTTTATTCTATATCAATCCTAGCTTTGAAAGATTGAAATCTGCTGATAATTTCTTGCAACTCAGCTGGATCGGGGCCTAGTGTGTTCTTGGCAACTGCAACAGTCTTCAAGATTACATCAAAATATCTTATCGTTGCTAGTCTATGCTCTTCATAAACAGTTTGCATTTTATCAAGGATCATTCGATGATTGACAAACTTGTGAATCGAATCCATAGTAAACTGTTCTGATTCCAGCTCTTGACGAAGATTTGCTGCCATTTCTGTAGTGACCATATCAGCTGCAAGTAATTCACCTTCATGATTCAAAACTGTGCAAGGGATTTTCTCAAAGCTAGAAAGGATGTCTTGCTGAACTTCATCATTCATTTCTAGTGTAGCTTGGATATCTTTGATGAGATCTTGAATAACCAATGACTTGTTTGTCATGAGTTCTTCAAATTCTATGTATTTCTCTCTGTTTGGTAGGATTGAATTGCTGCATAGAATTTGTAGCTTGGTTTGATCCATCTCATGCCAAATTTTTAAATCCTTTTCAAGTGAATCCAAACTTTGCTTGAAAGCTTCCAAAGTCTGATTCAACTTTATTTTTGCTATTCTGACATTGTTTAGAACTTGTAATGTCTTTTTTTCCCAAGTCGAATGTCTGAATCCGAGGCGTTCATCAGTGCCCGTAAGCTAGGAGAGATAGATAGTCGATCAGACACATGCTTCAACCAGACCATCATAGACTTTGCTCTTGTTTGCAATGCAAAGACGAATGTCCTACAGACCAGCCACATCTCCTCTGCTAATTGCCAACTGTCAGGGAAATTTTGATAAGGTGGAGCTCTACTCATGCCTTCTTCCACAACCTGTCACCTGCAAATCCATTTTTGTGTGCTCTCTTGCCTTGAAATGCTACAATAGCCTCTGACAACAAATGCAACATCAACCAAAAATGTTGAATAAATATTATGACATAAAAAACTTGCACCTTGCCTACTAAACTGAGGAAGACATACAAATATGAAATTTTTTGAATTCAGTCATTGGCTGTTAAAGCGTGGTTTATTCACTGTTTAAAAGTCCAAGCCTCCGCAATAGTTCCCGGCAGAAACTAATAAAAATACTGGTTGATATGAAATGGGAGACAGAAGATGCTCTAGTTTCAACTGCGCATGTGCTGCATTTTTGCTGTCTTTCGCACGTTTAAACGTGTTGATCGCTGTTAGTTTTGTTCAAGTTAATTCTTGCCTTTTAAGTAATGTTTTATGGTAGATTCTAAAAGATGCATTTTCTTTTCTGTTCTTGTTTGATCAAAATCGATATTAGATTTACAATGAATGAAGTATTTTGTTAAATTTTAAACTGCAATGATAAGAGATGTAAATTGTTTGAGTTTTAAATAATAGATTTTGAATTTTGTGAAATCTCATGATAAAAGTTTATCATTTATCAAGTTTGTGAAAATTAAAATTAATAACTTTTTTTTTAAGGAAGAGGTAATTAATTAATGTAAGATTAATAATAGATATTTTAAATATATGAGTATAAATTTAAATGAATAAAATTATAATTTTAGTTTGAAATTTAATAAAAGTATGTTGTGATGAATGTTGTTAGTTGATTTATTAATTTAATTAGGGTTTTGTGTGGTCATAAATTTTTTATCTATTAATTTAGGTCATTTTTATAAGTGCTTATTAGAACCTAATAATGGATCTAAACCGATGAGCATAGATTTGAACTCTCTTGAATTTGAATTTTGGAACTTATTGAACTAAGATCTACCATAAGCTCTTTTTTCCAAAAAAATGCCTACATTATTTTTGTAAGAATAAGCAACAACGAACCCACCATAATTTTTGTGAGAATAAGCAACAACAAACCCACCATAATTTTTTCTGATCTAAATATAGGTTAGCTTGGTCTACTTCAATTAGCTAAAATAAACCAGTTTCTTAGTTGTTAGTTTCCCTTTCGAAGAACAATTCTTATTGACTTTTATCTTGTGCTTGTTCAACCCATGCAAAAGTCAGTCATACATAATGTTTTATATAATTATATAACCTCTCAATTGTGTTTTAATAATATCATCTTTGAATGATGATGATTTTACCTTACTCTAAATTCACTCTTTCCTTGTTTTGTTGTAAGCATTATCCTACATATTCTTCAACTTAATTTAAATTGAAAATATATTTATAAAATAGATCTAATGTTGTAAGGTTAGAATTACTTTAATATTTATGTACAAACTACTAAGGTAAATGTTTCCAAACTAATATCATACTTCACACATGACCCTTGAAATTATAGAAGTGTATAACACTCTAAAAACAATGACAACTTTAAGGTCACAAGATATATGGCAAAGCAAGTGCCAAGTTCTAAAATGCAAAGAACATATTATGTATTTCAATGGAAGGATTAACCTCTAAAAAGTTGATGCCTTAATTTATTGGTGATAGATTCAAGACCTAATATCAAGTACAAACACATAAAATCTAAGCACATTAGCAAGATATGAATAACTACTGAATAGAGAACTAGAAATGTGTTTAATAACCCCATCAATCTAGATGTAATTTCATCTAAACGCACTTCACAAAATACTAGAAACTTCACATAAATGAATCTACTCTAACAATACATAGTTGATCAAAGATAAATCCTATATTCTATTATTAAAAGAGTTCCCAAAGAATTTGAGAAAGTCCTACAATTAATACAACACTCAACTAATCAAAACCATCAAGAAACTAATAGATTTTTCCCTAGAGTTGTATTAATATCCCTTGAAATTTGTATTCAACTATAGAGACATTCAAATCATAGAGAGGATATTTTGAATGCAATTGCCTTTTCTATACTTTACAAACTTGAAAGAAATGAGAAACCAAACTTAAATGAAATTATTGACAACCAAGAACACACAAGACAATAGGAGACACTTTGTCAATTTCCAAAGAAAAAAGATCTAATTGACTTCATTAAGAGAAGTCATATTTATGATCCAAGAGAGAGGTCAATTTCCAGTACCAATCTCTTTTATATTGTCATCCATAGTTATGAATTTGATATTTTCTTTGTTTATGAGAGCTTGTATGGAGCTAGTAGTATAATTTTTATTAAAAATTTGTAAAAGATCATGGCCAACATGTCCCATATCATTTTATAGAATTCATTAGGGAAGCCATCATAGTAGGGGCCTTGTCATTGGACATGGAGAAAATTTCCTCTAAAGGTTTCACAAAGGATATGCATTGATCAAAGAATTCTCTCTACTATTGGGAATAATTCTCACACATTGATAAAGATATAGTTGTAAATATGAGGAGGGAGCTTGAGCTTAGAAAACTTATTGGTAATGGCAAACATAATCTTGAAGAATAGAAAGAATTTTAGAGAGAACATGGTGTCCTTCTTTGATATGTTTGATCTTTTGAGAAGGATGGCAAGCTCAAAGGGATACAAATAATTATTTAGAAATTATATCCCCAATTTTGAGCCAATGAAGATGAACCTTCAACTAGATGTCTTGATCTATATACATATTAGCAATATGATTTTATTGGTAGAATTGAGCAACATGTAGCTACAAGGAAAGGAGAGATAGTTAATTCTTACAAATCAATGGACATGCATAGTGGGGCTTGGAGGTGGTGGCCTCATACAAGAAGTGGTAAAAAAGGGTTAACTAATGGCCATAGATTTGTAGGAAATGAGATGTGTGTTTGATTGCATTATTCCATTGTTGAATCTAACCAACCTTGAGGGTTGGCTATGGATCGGTGTTCTCTATTTGCAAGATATGTGCCACCATGGGTTGATGATTCAATAGTGACATGTTTAAGAATATTCATGTTTAGTCATTCAATAGAGAACTAGATTGGAAAGTGATCAAGAAGCACAATTTTAGATGAGGGATCATTTAGAAGCTTGTAACAACTAGCAAAAGAAAAGATGGGCTATCCATAAATCGTGGCTTTGATAAGGAATTTAAAATTTATTTCCATCTTGAACTATTAACTATTCCATGTAAACCAAAGAGGCAATGACCAATGTTAGAGGAAAAAATACATAATTTATTGTACATGAAATACCAAGGCTCTATTTTTCCAAATATCCAATGTGTAGGAAAATGCCCATAATTATTAGATGCTAGCTTGACCATATTGAAATGGTGACACACCATCCAAGAAGTGGTTAAAATGACTTTGTAATCCATTTAAATCCATTTCTAGAGAATATATTTTGAAAATATCATTGGAAGCATAAATATTAACAAACATAAGAGAGTGGTTATTAATATTATATAAAACCCACAAAGCATGGTTGGTGGTGTCGAACCCATGTGCCACCATATATGGCTATCATGTAGCTCAAATAAAAGTGGCATGGCCTCCATATCCCTCTTCATGGTTACTATAGAGAAAAAATTTCGCTAGATTACATAGAAAATAACATAATAAATGAAACCAACAATTTTAAATTCTTGTAAAAAAATCATTGAAGTTAGGAAATCATTGACAAACATCTCACATGATTTATTTTATTCTAGGATCCATGAGATCTCTAACATTATATGAAATATAATATTTAGAGAATGGGATCAAAGTGCATGCCATCATTACAAAGCTCATCAAGAGATCCATAATGATTATGTAGGAAATTTCATTTAGTTAGCGTCCCCAAGATTAAAGACCAAAGTTGAACTAGATAGATAGAAGAATTATTATTCTTCTCTAGCATAAATTCACCTTCCACAAGCTCATTAAATGGTCTAAAAGAATAGCAGGAGGTGTAGATCTCTTCTTAGATTGAGATTGTAGACTTCTTGTTTTGGTCAATTTTTCTTTTTTACATTTTTAAACATTTTGATTGCCATCTTGTTGAGATTATAGAATTTTGTTTTGCTTATTTTTTCATCTTTCATGTTTACTTAGTGTTTTATGGTAGATTCTAATGGATGCATTTTATTCTTCTTTTATTTCTAGTTTGACTAAGTCAAAAGGATTTTAAATGTTTCATACTTTTTCTTCTTTCTTGTTTGACCAAAATCATCATTGAATTTACAATGAAGTATTTTACTAAATTTCAAACTACAATAAAAGAGATGTTTATTTTTTGAGTTTTCCAAGATTTAATTAATAGATTTGGATTTTGGGAAATATCATGTCAAAATTTTGTCAATCATATTTAATTTTATAAAAATTGTTGAAAGGTGCAAGACAACTGAGAGGGGGGTGAATTAGTTGTCACCAAATTCAATCAAAATTCTTAAACACTTATCAACTTCAAATTCACTTAATTATGTTATTAATTATGAACATGAAATGCAAATAACAGAAAGCAATAATAACACAGAAAACACCGGATTTACATGGAAAACCCAATAAGGTAAAAACCACAGTGAGGATTAGCTTACAATATAAAGTAGTTCCAAAACTGAATACAAAAGGCTCACTGCCCAAGATAGGACTCACTGTCCAGACAAGGAGGCTCACTGCCTACAAAAAGATTACAATACTGAAGTGGCTTCACAACCAAAATGAATTGGTAAAAGTACACCTAACAAGTATTGATACAAATCCGGTAATGCTCAATAAACAGACTTGACACACTTCATCTTCGCATCTTGCACATAATATTGCTTTCACTTCACCCTATTCACACACACACACACTCATATCTTCCTTGATCTCAAAACTATCCAATATATATATATATATA
>VDFB02338928.1:88162-145434 GCA_007258455.2 Sequoia sempervirens | reverse complement strand
TTGATTTAAACTTTGCTAACATAGACTAGCATGGAATGACATGTGGGAAAAGTATTCGTGGAAGATTCATTGAAAATATTGTGGAGAAAAGTATTAAATGAATGCACTAAAGACAATTAAGATATAGCAATTAATGCACACATACCTGGATTCGTGGAAGATTCATTGAAAATATTGTGGAGAAAGTACCGATAGCCTTTTAAGAACTAAGTTGAACAATTAATGAAAATGAGGTGGAATGAGGTGAAGCAATGGAAGAGAGAGAAAGGTGGAGATGGATGGGCAGATGGGTAGATGGGTGAAGAAGTGGACTCCCACAAAAGTGGAAGTCTTTATTATGACAAGGTACATACCTTAGTTATCCAAAAGGAGGGACACTAGGTCCATTTCCTTTGGCTGCATGAAGCTCAGGGGTTGCATGCTAAGTGAATTGTTGCAGGAACTCCTCTTTGGAAGTTGGCTTGTGATACAATTTGAGGCGATGACCATTGACACACAACTTAAATTTGACCGGGTCAATAGTGGTGAGTTGAACAACACCATTGGGGAATACTTCAACAACCTCATATGGTCCTAGCCACCTTGTCTACAATTTTCCTGCATTATCTTGATACCTTGAGTCATAGAGTAGTGCCTAGTTGCCTGACTAGAATTTCTTGTCTTTGATGAATTTGTCCTGCCACCTTATTCTCTGATTCTACACTACCTCTGTGTGATGCAAGGTTTCTCTCCTCATTTCATCCAAAGCATTTAGTTGCATGATTCTTTCTCTTTGTGCCTCAGAGATATCCATCCCCAAGTCTACTGTAGTCCTAAGAGTCTTATGTTCAAATTCAATGGGCATCATAATTGTCTTTCCATACAACAACTCAAATGGAGTGAATCCTATAGTTGTTTTCCAAGTAGTTCTGTAGGCCCAGACAACTTCTGGTAACCTATTTTCCCAATCCTTTCTATGCATAGCTATTGTTTTGGTCAAAATAGCTTCAATTTCTCTGTTGGTCACCTCAACTTGGCCATTGGCCTGGGGGTGATAAGGATTATACTTCCTATGTCTTATGTTGTACTCATTGACCAGTGTTGTAACAAGGGTGTAAGTGAATTGAGCTCCTTGATCAATCACTATCTCTCTTGGAACTCCATACCTTGTGAAAATATCCTCATAAAGAAATTCAACAACCTTATTATCTCTTACATGCTTCATGGCCTTAACTTCTACCCACTTAGTTACATAATCAGTGCATACCAGGATATAAGACTTACCATTTGATGGAGGGTCAATGGGTCCTACAAAATTCAATCCCCACTTGTCAAAGGGAGTGATTACTACCTGAGGGTAAAGTGGCATCTCATAAGATTTGGTTGGCTGGCCCATTCTCTGGCATCTATCACATTTTATTGTATACCTTCCTGCATCCTTGTGGATTGTGGGCCAATAGTATCCTATGTTCAAAATATTCATTGTTGTCCTCTTGGCTACAAAATGTCCTCCACATGGTTCATTGTGGCATGCATGAAAAATATTATATGTCTCATCTTCCCTCACACATCTCTCCATGACATGGTCTTGTCCAGTATAGAACAAACATCCAACAATCCATGAAAAAGGAAAATATTTTTCAATGAGCACCCTTCTCTCTTTTGGAGAGAAGTGAGGATAAAATCTCCCTATGACTAGATAATTAGCTATGTCAGCATACCAGGGTGTTTGCACACTGATGGAGAATAGATGCTCATCAAGAAAAAGAGTCATATATGGCTTGATTTTCCCCTGATGTAGTCAGCCTTGAAAGAAAGTCTGCAACAACATTTGCTTTCCCTGATTTATCCACAATGGTTATGTCAAACTCTTACATCAACAACAACCATATTCCTAGCCTACTTGAGATCAAGGGTTTATTTACAAGGTATCTAATGGATGCATGATCAGTGTGTACAAAGATCTGATAGCCTGTTATGTAGTGTCTGAATTTGTTCAGGGCATAGATCACTGCCAACATTTCTTTTTCTATCATTGTATAGTTGAATTCAGCTCCTTGCAAGTTTTTGATGACAAAATAAATGGAATTTTCAATAGTTCCTTTTTTCTTCCCTAAGACTGATCCTATGACATAGTTTGATGCATTTGTATGGATGTGGAAAGGAAGCTCCCAATTAGGACATTTGAGTAAAAGAGCATGTGTCAAATCTGCCTTCAAATCAGAAAATGCCTTGTCATAGTTTTCAGTCCACTGAAACTCAATATCTTTAGTGAGAAGAGTATACAATGGTGCTGCTATTTTACTGAAGTCTTTGATGAACTGCTTATAATATCCTGCATTTCACAAGAAACTCCTAACATCTTTTTGTTTTGTAGGTGTAGGAAAATTTGTGATCACTTCAATCTTTGTAGGATCTACTTGAATTCCTTTGTGAGAGATGTAGTGGCCAATGACTACACTTTCCTGCATCATCATGAAGCACTTTTCACTATTTAAAGAAATATTTTGGTCTTCACATCTTTGTAGGACTCTCCTGAGATTCTCCAATGCTTCATTGAAATCAGCACCATAGGTGGTAAAGTCATCCATGTAAATTTCCATGCAATCAAGAGAGATGTTTGAAAATATGCTAATGATTTCCTTCTGAAATGTTGCAGGTGCATTGCATAAGCCAAATGGGAGTATTGAGTAGGCATAGGTCCCCCATGGACAGGTAAAGGTGGTCTTCTCCTGGTCCTTAGGTGCAATTTGGATCTGGTTGTAGCCGCTGAATCCATCTAGAAAAGAAAAGTACTGATTTCCTGCAAGTGAGTCCAAAACTTGATCTATGAAAGGTAAGGGAAAATGGTCCTTTTTGGTGGTAGCATTGAGTTCCCTATAATCAACAAAAACTCTCCATTTCCCTCCTTTCTTGGGCACAATCACCAATAGAGACACCCATTGACTATTTGAAATGGGGTAGATAAATCTTGCATCTAGCAATTTTTGCAGTTCCTCTTTTACAATTTCTCTCAGTGTAGGGTTAATTCTTTTGTGACTACCTCACTGGTGTACAACCCTCTTTGATGTATATCCTATGAGTGCCAAGCTTAGGGTCCAATCCTTTCATATCATGATAGTCCCACACAAATGCATGTTGGTGGGTTCTCAGTAAGTTGGTAAATAACTATTGTTCTTCACTCAGTTTGCTGTTAATATTCATATATTTCCTTCTAAAACCTGCACTTGTGTAGTTAACTCTATCATAGCTGCTTTATTAATACATGGTACCTTGAGTTCATATGGCAACAATGTATGGGACATACCTGTTGTTGCAGGAAGAGTAGCTGCAGGAAGAATGAGCAGAAGTGTCTTAATTGAATCAACATAACTAGATGCATGGGAGGATGATGCTTCCCCTACTTCAAAATGGTTCTAGATTATGTTATCCAATACTTTATCTTCATCTTGAAGCTGCATAAAAGGACTTCTGCCTAACATCATAAGTGTAGACACACAAAATTAGCATCATGCATAATCATATTTCATTCAACAAATAAATCAAGTTTATTTATCAATCTCCTAAAGTCATCAGCTTAAATCAAATAAATCAAACTTGATCATATCATCATCCCTTTAATTAAATAAATCAAACATCTATTTAATAAAATCCAATTCATATTTCTCCTTTTCTGATTTAAATAAATCAAATATTCAAGTCAAAGAGGTCAAACATCCTAATCATCATTAATTTAATCTAACCATGATTAAATGCTAATCTTACCCACTTGCATCCTCTAGATAATGCCACTTGCACAAATAAATCAATTTATTGATTTATTAAAATCATCATTTTTACTCAACATGGCATTTATGGGGAATATTCCCTCAAGTTTGAAAAATATGACAAGTTGATTTGTCCCTCCAACATTGCATTTATTTCTCATTTTCTTGTCCCCCTCTCAAAATTTATTGCACATATTTGAATTTGAAATTTGCTCTCTTGGGCACATTTCCCAAATCTTGCACATCCTCAAGCCTATCACAACTTGACAAGTGGCCTCTTCCTATTGGCTTGATCTTTGTCCCACATTCATCCATTTGGCCAATCTCTCATCAAGAAAATCTTTAAATAGAGGCATCATTCTCCACAATTTCATCCACAAAGCTAATGCAAAGTCACTCTCTTCATTTGAGAACTGATTTTTCCCACCATCACTCCACAATCTTAGCATTTCATCTCCAAGATCATGCAAGGTCACTCTCTTCATTTGAGAAATGATCTTGTCCATCATTATCATTAGCTTATCTAAAGGGGTTGGGAAAGGGCTATTTTCCATATCAAAATAGCACCAATCCCCCCATAAGATCAAGTGTTTGTCTTGTTTTAGAATAGGGATAGTTATTTGTGTTTGTATTTGCTCAATTATATCATCTTTTTCCTTGTTTTCTAACAATGCAGATGAATTTTATGGGGAATTCTTATTTTATACTTGCATTTTGATCTAACACTTTGAATGTTTGCTTTACTAATGTAAGTTGGAATTGGGGTTCACAATAAGTTGTGCCACATAATTAACTTCCTCGACCTCTTCACCAACATGTGGCCATACAAGATTATCCTCCTCATGGGATGGCTGAGCAGGAGGATAAATAACAAAATTTTTGGTGCTCTTCCCATCAGAAATGGTCATGTCACTTGACCGATATCCAATGTAGGCATCTGCAGTTGTTAACCATAGCCTTCCAAGAATAATGGGATACCTACTTAGTGTAGCTTTAGGAGAAAGAATCATGAAATATGTTGGGTACTCCCAGGAGTCTAGAATTACCACAAGACCCTCTACTATACCATGAGGCTTAACAGTAGAAGTATCAACAAGCTACAACACAGTAGCAGTAGATATCATGCTTGCAACATTTAGTTGCTGTAGGATATCCTTCATCATTACATTTATTGCTGCCCCCAAATCAATTAGAGCATTCTATATTTGGATCCCATTTATAACAACTCCTACCACAAGAATACCCGGGTCATTGTACTTAGGGATAGTCACTTTCCCTAGCATGATGTCAGCCAGCCGTCCCACCACATGAACCATAGTGGGGTCTTTCTTTTTCCTGCCTGGCTTCTTGAGGCATGCTTCCTTGATAGCTTTGCCATATATGGGAACATCTTTTATGGCCTGAAATAGAGGTATCTTGACACATATGCTTTAGCTGATCCAAGATGTCAAAGGTTGTGTCCTCCTTTTCTTCCTTTTTCTCGAAAACTTCTAATCTCTGAGGAAATGGTGGTTCTTGTTCAGTCTGCTTGACTAGGACCAGTTCAGGATTTTTAGGTGCACTTGGCTGAATGGAATCATTCATAGGTTCCTCTTCCTCTTCCACAGGAAACTCAGTAATAATGGGTGTGGAGGGGGCTGGTAAAGTAGCTCCTAAATGTAAGTGGATGTCACTCACACTCACAACATATGCAAGGGATTGATTTGAATCAACATAGTATACTGGATGCTGCTATGGTTTGTTATTTGGGTCAGGTGTGGGTTGAGCTGGTAGCTGAGTAGGTTTAGGTGGATTTGAGCTTGGATTAGTAGGAGGAGACATTATAGCAGGTTGTTGGGGTTGAGAAGGTGGTTGCATGTAACTATTTGTTTGGTTTGGCCATTGCTGTCCTCCCCTCCATTGAGATGTTTGCTACCAATTTCCTGGAGGTAGCTGCCAATGTCCTTGAAACTGCTGCCAATTCCCCTGAGGTTGCTGCCACTGGGGTGGAGAGTTTTGATGATTGGGCCAAGCATTTGGAGGGTTACCCCAAGGTTGTGGTGTATATCCTCCATAATTGGATGGATATGGGGGTTGCCATTGGTTACTAGATGAATAAGAATTGAAATATGGCCCAACAAAAGATAGTGGATCTAGTGGGATACCTTGTCTTGGAGCCCATGGCCTCCTTTGTGCAACATAGTTCTAGACTTGATCTTCTTCAATCTAGATTGGTTTGAACTCAGGTGAAATCTACTTACTATCAATATTACATTAGTAGAATTTGGAAAATAAATGACTGTGACTAAAACTTTTAGTCACATGACTAACACTAGTAGTATTTGGTCATTTATAAGTGACTAATTTGGTCATTGGGTAAAATCAAAACTAAATGACTAATATAAGACAAATAAAAATGACTAAATAAATGACTAATATTAGAAAAATAAAAATGACTAAATAAATAACTAAATAAATGTGCTCATTATTAAAATCTTGGCCATAATTTTCATTTTAATAAACATACTCTAAAACCTTTGTCAAGACCTTATTTTCAATCGTAGCTCGCCATAATTAATAATAAAATATTACAAATAAAATTACTAATAAATATTTTTTGAGGAATAAATATTTTGTTTTGTGGTGTCATCATATGAACACCAAAGTTTCTTCTAAATTGACGAAAAACCACCAAATTATAAAAATTAACGAAAACCATAAGAGAACCTAAAAAACTAAAACCCAAAAACCTTTTAAAATAAAAAAATAAGCAAAAGGAAGAGAAAAAAAAAGAGAAAAGAATAAACAACCAAATAATCTAAGAGGAAAAAGGACCAATTTTTTTTTATAAGCATAATTTTCATTTAATAAACATACTCTAAAACCTCCATGAAGACCTTATTTTCAATGTAGCCTGCCAAAATGGAGTAGTGAGTCGAAACCTGTAGCCCGCCAAAATGCAGCAATGAGTCGAAACCTTATTTTCAAGGTAGCTCATGCCCAAAATGGAGAAGTAAAGCATGCTTGATTTTGGATTGCAACCTCTGCCCATTTTTTCACATCAGACACGATTTGTGCAAAATCTTGTGGTAAGTCACTTTCCATGGTTTTAGTTAATTTTACTTTTCAAATCTGTATGCGGTCAGGCCATATGATCCATATGATCCATTCTTTTTAATAATTTTACTAGTTGCTTGTTGACTAACAATGATTATCTTCTTTTTTAGGCTAATTATGGAAAAGCATATCCATCTTGTGTTGCAAAAGTTAAGGATTTATATAGAGACCTAGGAATCGAGGTCTGTTTATTCTTTTCTTTTCAAAGTTTCCACTATCAAATTGCATAGTTCACAGGAGAACTTACTTTTATCTATAAAAATGATATTAAGGGACATGTAGATTGAGTTGTCTATACAAATTTTAGAATTTGAACTCTTAAAATTAGCTTCCACTTTCTGAGGGGGCATGCAAATCACTTTTGAAGTTGAGTGTAAAAAATAGAGTAGCACGTAAAGAAAAAGGATGAACAATAACAAAGTGAAAAGTGGCTCTTCTTATATCAACCATGTAGAGTACAATGAAATGAGTGCAGGGATGGTAGGGGTTTAACGTTTACAGTGCAATGGAATAGTAGTTCAGTTGTATTGTAGATGTCATCCTACTTTGTTTGAGAACTCTTATTGAATTCCCAAAAATAGGAGTTCCCAAATGACGCCAACAACAAGAGCTGATTCATAGGCCCTATGAAAATCTCTAACTTTTTGGCTCCCCTTTGATACTCTTCTGCATACTTACAAATTACATCTCCATGATTAATATGGACTAGAAGGGTTGAAAGGGAACATGTTAGTCTTTTCCATTTATTGGGCAATAATGAGTTTGAAGTGACTGAAAGAATCAAATGTAGCTCTTTACTCTAGATGCTTTATTCTCATTTGGTTATTAATATATCCAGATATAAACCATGATGACTTAAATCAAAACTAGAAGAATTCTTATGAAATCTACAAGAAGAGATCAGTGATTAGATGAATCATGGAAATGAAACCAACTCCATAAGCCATAGCAAACAAAATATGCAATGCAAATGAGAATACAAGCCTTCAAAGGAGTTATCATGGATAAAGAATCATCCTCCCTTAGATCTCTTGTGAGAATGCCTGAAAGCTCTTTAGTTATCCACAATATCCACATGTTATGAGCTCTGATACAAAGATTGTGCATAGTTCTTCTCAGTTTATTCAATTTGGTGCTATTATTTTTATCCTGTGATTCAGGCTTCAAACCAACCCCTCTCATTAGTATTTGTCTTCCAAAACTATCTAGAAGAGGGTAATCAAAATTAGTATTGGAATATCTGAAAGTTGAAGATCCTTTCCCTCAAACTGAAGCTTTGTTCTCGACAAACTAGAGCTGAGATGAGCCAAGAACTAGTGGAATGGAAGTTGAATGAAAACTGAGAGCAGCTAAAAGCCTTCCTAAGAAAAGTTCCCTTTCCACTATAACTGTCGGTTCTAGAGTCTCATTGTTCATTTTTTCTGGCATCTCCTCATTTTTCATTTCTTGATAGAGAGCTTCTGAAAGATGTGCAAGATGTTCTTCAATCTCAACAATCAATGTTGAGATAAAATGGAAGCATTGCTCTTGCAAATAAGGTGCTAAATCATTTATCCTTGAAGGAGATTTATGTGCATGAAGAAAAATTAGGAGGTCTTATAGAATATTCTTGGACCACTCATCTATGGTATCTTTTATTTGACTGACCTTAGTTCCAAAATAAGCATTAAGGTGACCAAACTAGTCTTCATCATTTGTCATCATAAATCTAAAACTTAACCCAGGTAAATTGACACTTTTTAGGTCCCCTCTCTTGACAAGCCAACCCTTTCTAGTAGTTAATTTGTGCAAATGGGTTTCAACATCTTTGTAACTTTCTAGAGATGTAACTATGGCTTCAAGGAATTTACCAACCTTAACTCTCTCATGCAGATCTACAAATCCATCAATTATTATTTGTTTCATCCTACTAACAAACATGATTTCAAAAAGTTCATCCCACAGACTCTTTGAGTGCTTCAAAACAATCTCACACACGCATTGGCATGGAAACTCAACATTTGAACCAGAAACCATTTTTAGCCACTCTAAGCTCCCTTCAAAAGCATCCAGACTATCCAATGTTTCTCTGATCAATGTCTCATTCTCTGCAAGTTCCTTGCCACTTTTCACAAGGTTAAGCAAATACTTTCCCCCAAGCCTATCTGCAGAGAGAATATCATTTGCACATGTCTTAAGCCACGCTAAGCAAGACTCTGATATAAATTCACTCAGAAAAATCATCATGGTAGCTTGTAGCTTTTCTCTATGATATTTCAACAACTACACCTCATTGTATGGGTTTAGAATCTCACCAAACAACTGTGATTCAGTTGGCACTTCCAACACAGTCTTATAAAAAAGAGGCAAATTGTTTAGAACCTCCAAGAAGAGTTCCCCAACCTGACATAGCGTTTACCTATATGACTCTTACCACATTACAAAAAATGGAACTGACTGCCCCCACCTTATCAGTCTATCAGCTGGATGTGTCTTCTAGTTCCAACGATGCGTCGACGGTACTATTTTTTCATCGGCGTGAGGATCTTCTATCGGCGGGACGAGGTATCCTGTTCCCGCGATGGTATGATGGGGATGTCATATTTTTTCATCGGCGTGAGGATCTTCTATCGGTGGGATGAGGTCTCCTGTTCCCATGATGGTCCGATGGCGACATCCCCATCGGACCATTGCGAGAACAGGAGACCTCGTCCCGCCAATAGAAGATCCTCACGCTAATGAAAAAACAAAACCGTTCCACTGATGACATCCCCATTAGACCATCGCGAGAATAGAAGACCTCATCCCACCGATAGAAGATCCTCACACTGATGAAAAAATAGAATCGTTCCACCGACGACATCCCCATTGGACCATCACAGGAATAGGAGACCTCGTCCAGCCGATAGAAGATCCTCACGCCAATGAAAAAAAAAACCGTCGACGCATCACTGGAACCAGAAGACACATTGGGCCACTATAACCCTTGGTGTGTGAAGTCTTCTAGCCATTTCTATTAGAATGAAGCAGATGGAGTTTAGGGGTTTCATTTCAGATGATATGGAAAATTTTGTTTGGAACCAAATAGAGCTTAATGGGTGTTTCAAACTCAATCAAATCTTGTTTAAAACAACCCAACATGAAGATAAGTGTACTTAGAATATTGGGATTTCTTTTCTAATCATCATGATTTGGTTTAGAGCTAGGAAATTGAAGCAAAATGGTGATAAATAACAACAGGGCATGGGCAGAAAATGTGTCAAGCTATTTTGGGAATAACGTGCCTTAAACATTAGAGAACTTCAAATTTGGGCAAAGATTTTGAGAGGTTCCTTGCAAAATCCATTTTGTGCACATTATGCAATCAATCATTTCATTCCATGAGATGACATCTCTTTGAGGCATTCTGTTAAAAAATTCAGGTGTTTTGTCTACAATTCCACATCTTGCATATATTGTCTACCAGAGCATATCCAACTATAACATCCAAGTATCTTTTTAATTCCTTTATCTTTCATCAATCTCTTTACTATTTGAACCTTGTATAGATGTTTTAGAGAACATAAGTTGCAACATTTTTAGGATCCAACTAAAAATATGAATGGTTGATCAACCATGCACACCTAATGATCAACTATATATGTAAATTGTAATGCAATAAGGGTTACTAGCGTGTGAAGTATGTGCAACCCTCATCCACTAAACCTGCATGATTGCATGCACCTAGAACCCAAGCAAAGCTTACAATGTTAGGATGTGTTCCAGAGTGCTTCATTAATTCAAAGATTTTGAGAGGTTCCTTGCAAAATCCATTTTGTGCACATTCTGCAATTAATCATTTCATTCCATGAGATGAAATCTATTTGAGGCATTCTATCAACCAATTCAGGGGTTTTGTCTATGATTCCACATCTTTCATATATTTTCTACTAGAGCATATCCAACTATAACATCTAGGTATCTTTTTAATTTCTCTATCTTTCATCAATCTCTTTACTATTTGAACCTCGTACATATGTTTTAGAGAAGAACATAAGTTGCATCATTTTTAGGATCCAACTAAAAATATGAATGGTTGAACAACCATGCACACCTAATGATCAACTATATATGTAAATTGTACTGCAATAAGGGTTACTGACATGTGAAGTATGTGCAACCCTCATCCACTAAACTTGCATGACTGCATGCACCTAGAACCCAAGAAAAGCTTATAATGTTAAGATGTGTTCTAGAGTGCTTCATTAATTCAAAGATTTTGAGAGGTTCCTTGCAAAATCCATTTTGTGCACATTCTACAATCAATCATTTCATTCCATGAGATGGCATCTCTTTGAGGCATTTTGTCAAACAATTCAGGTGTTTTTTCTACAATTCCACATCTTTCATATTTTGTCTACTTAAGCTAGTTTTTCCTATAGCTGTTGTTATTTGGTGTTTTCAATGTTGTAGAGCCAGATTTTCCTGTATGCTTGAATGTCTTTTTTCGTAAAATCAAGTTTATACTATGCTCCCCCAAGTTTCGGGGAAGGGGACGATAGGGCACGGTGGGACGTGTTTTTGGTACGGGGGTACTTTTGGGTCATTTTTTAGGGGATGGTAGGGGATGGCTATAAAAAATAGGGTAATTTTTAAAAATATAGAGAAATTTCAAATATTCATATTAGAACATTGATAAAGCATTCATCATAGGCATTGTAGACGATTAATACATAACATTAGACTTGAATTGAGATTTCACATAAGAATTGACAAACAAAGTAACAAAATTCAAATTCTTTTATTGTCAATGTGCATACATATTAAATAAGAATTATAACAAAATTCCCAAAGGCTTCAAATTTCAACTATAAAATGACAAAAACATTGAAAATATATGGCTGTCCCTAATCAGCAGATGCAACTGGTAGGTCTATATAGAAATTGGAGCTCAAGTTTGTGTCACTGTCAAATGCAAAGGCAGGGGGAAGTTTCTGGTTCCCCTAAGTCCCGCCAACATTTTCAGGATGGGGACGGGGGTACCAAGGTAGGGGACGGGTCCCTGTGGAGCACTGAGTTTATATGGTTTGGGGTTTCAAGGTGGGGTTTTACCTTACCACAAAAAACCTCTGTGGTTGGGATAGAGGTATATACCCCTCTTGCTGATTACACCTTACCATCTGCTAGAGACCTCTAGGTGACTCCTGGAAATGGTACTGTGATGGATTGAGGGGGAAAATAGTAATAGAGCTCATTGTGATAGTAAAGTGGAGGTTGGTATGTACACTATTTAAGTCTTGTAAGATTCTAACTGGGAATCTAGAGGCACCAATTAGGAAAACCCTAGTCCGAGCCTTCATAAAAGAGTTTGCAATACCAATACATAAATGTAAAAATGTATTTGATTTTGACTTGTATATCTGAATATCTCTATTTCTTCTTGAATTAAACATTTAAAAATTGGTACAGGAGCACTGAGGTATTTGTGAAATGTTGATTCATGGATGTCTTAGGTCAGTTTGAGTTTTGAGTCTATAAGTCATTAATAAGGTCATGATTGACCAATTCATATTGTAAGCATGTGCATGCATAATGAAGAGTGTTGGAGGTGGTGGCAGAGCTATGAGAGGTTGGTAATGCCATTTTTCAATAAACTATACCCCAAGCTAGAGTAAAGTGAGGGTTTTTAGTTACAAAGGTTAGATGAGAGTTTGCCATCTAAAAATTGTTGATTGATTGTTGAGTGGTTCATTGTGAGATAAAGTAAAAAATATGGGTGTGCAGACCTACTAGATGAGTTGAAGAGTTTTTGCAAAGGAGCGATTTGGAAGAGTTTTGTGAATTAGTTGGTTGTTTGAATCAACTTGTTTTGTGATGATTTGTTCAAAGCCAAATTGCTTTGCATCAAAAACTTTCCATCATATTGAAGCTTGATGGGAAGAAGGGTCCATTGAGAGAACTCAAGGGGTGTTACTTGCTAGGAGGAGAGAGGTTGTGGATTACTTGTTGGCTTGAACAAGTGACTGAGCTCACCTTCCTTGTATTGAAGAGGATGTACTAGGTATGTATTTCCTCAATCAGGATTAAATTATAACTGATGGTTTTGTGATGAGATGGTGTTGATGAAAAATCATATAACTATGATAGTTGAAATTATTTTGGTGGTCATATGAAATTCCTTTTTAGAATATTTATAAAGAAAGTATAGATTAAAGTTTGTTGTACAGAAGCAGTGAGTAGGCTACATTCCTCCGCTTGCCTCAAATCTTGATTTGGGTGATGAGGACAGAGGTATAATGCCTTCTATTACATCGCACTTGCTCCTTCTGTTACCTCACACTTATTCCAGCCATGTAATCACCTTGATGACTGTTACCTCACCCATGTTCCAGTCATGTATTTACCTCGATGACTGACTGACTTGTTTTTAGGGTTTACAACTTACAAGAAAAATGAAGGCCCTTTGACCTTTTAGATCATCTGTGATAATTTAATTACATCAACAAAAAACCATGGAAGGATTTAAGTACTTAGGGTTTTGTTGAAGATATCACTGTACTATTTGAAGATTTTGGTATGTACCTATTTTAAGCTAGATGTTATGCTTTTGGCCTTGAGATTGAGTGGGACTCTCAAAACTTACATTTTTTGGTCTTGACAACAGACTTTTAGTATGATATGGTTAAGATGGTTTGATTGATAATTGGAGAACAACAAAAGATAAGCCTCAATCTTTTATGTCATTTAAAGATTGGAATAAATATTATTGGGTAGGGCAACTTAAGACCTTAGATTTGCACCAATTATGTATCAGCTAGAGACCTGACCTATACCTCATGTAACTCTCCATGACTGTAAATATGATCTTCAAATTAGAAATATATACATTATACACAAGATTTATTGGTTTAGTAGATACTTAGGGAATGTGTAAACATGATATGAATACTTTTAACTAGTTAGATTTATCTACTAGTTACTTCTGATCAACTAAGGACATTTATATTTCAATTTTAAATAAAATTTCAATATTGAACTTCAAAATTTAGACAATTGCCACCTGCACTGCACATAAATGGAGGCACCCTTTTAACACATTTCTTTGATTATGCTTTCATCTCCTTTCACATTTGAGTATACTAACTTATTTTGAAAAACAAATTGATTTCAATGTTCTATCCCATGGATTAGTTCTTGTTTTTTTGTTGAACAAAAATCACACACTAAGCTTCAGTGTCATGTTGGATTGTCAGAAAGCTACAATGTGAAAATAGCTTCTTTAAAGTCTTCATTCTATTCGATATTTGCAACTCTGTTCTTTCCAAATTTATTTTTACATACTAATAATGACCATGAAAAAATTATTCCAGGAGTGGGAGGTTATTCTTACCTATATAAGCCACTTTGGTGGGCAGGCATGATTACCAGTAAGTGCTTATTACTTATTAAATCAGGTTTAGTTGACAACTGGAGAATATTAATGTTTGACAATTGACATAGATTACTTGCATTCAAACTATTAATTTCCTTATTTACAATATTTTTTGAGATTATAATTGTATGGCTGCAAAGTTTATATATTCATTTTTTTCAAAATTCATAGTTTATCTGCAGTGACTTCACTTCCAGTACTTAACTATTTCAGAATCAAAATTTTCACTAAAAATTACTTTCACTGTCTTTTACAAATAACTACTAACTACCTTGCAAACCAAAAACTCTTTTCGTTGACCATAGTTTTGTAAAACCCCCAAAAACTCAAATTAATGGTAGAGGATTATGCTAACTGTAGAGTTGTAGACGAGCTACTCGCCATAGTTTCCATAGAGGTCTTGTTCTTCTTCCTCTTCCTTCGAGGTCATTGCTCCAACTTCTCCAACTGCTCCAACTTCAGCTGCTTCGCTTCAACCTTTTCCTTCTTTACCACTACCTCAACCTCTATTAATTCCACAATCAATTTTAGAGCCTCCCACCCGCGTGCTGCTTGCTCTCTCCATCTGGCTTTACATTTTCCTTTTGGCCATTTCACAAAGGGTACACATTTGAATGTTTCTTCATCCTCTCCACTTTCAATTCCCTCACCGATATCCATCCCAACTCCCAGAATCGTCCATTCCAACAGTGAGTCCAAGTTGTTCAGTTAATCCTTATGCACCAGTGTCTTCATGACCTTTTTCACAACTTCAATCGGCTCTTCCAAATCTAAGCCCCAAGCCATTATGAGCAAATAAATGTCCAAATTAGTTCTGTACCTATGAGTGAGCTGGCTGAATCCTCTTCCCAAAATTAGTTGCACTGATTGCACTAGTCGTTCATCACTGTACAAGAAACACCCCATCAATCTCTTTACCGATGGTTCTCCATAATTTCTTCATTTTAAGCATGAAACCAGCCTCCATCACCTCTACAACGACATAGCCACCACCTCTTGTACACCATTTTCACACCTATTGTTCGCCACAGTAGAGGAGCATCGAGTAAGTAATGCCTCAAGAATATAATGAAATAATGAAATGAAATAATTTAATAAATTCATTCACATTCCTTTCCATAAATGCTTGACATATGTTAGTCATCGCCTCCACCTAACTCCACACACTTCTCTCATTCACTTCAAGAATTAAAACTTGCAAGTACTCCATTTTAGAGCTCCCTAAATGCACCACCCATTTCAGTCTTGTCATCGGGGGAGAACATTAATTTCAAATATCTCGATGATGCCTCGGGATGTCACATCAGTTAGAATAATCATTATCGCCATATCAGCTAGTCTGTGATTCTTATTCCACTGATAGCCACCTTCTCCACTGATGAAAAACTTCCCTTAGGTCTATAGGTGGGACGCTAGATAACATCACCCCGATGCACCCCAAATCCACTGATATACATTATGCACTTGATAATCCATGCTTATATCGGGCCATCAGGGGAATGCAAACATTTGTTCCATCGATGTTCATGTGTCACAACGATGTGCTTACTTTTGTTGAATCTGTCGGTCTATCGGGGAGAGTGCCTTAAGAGTCAGCTCGATAGGGTATTGTTACACTGATACTAGGTTATGAGCTGCTTTCATCGGGCCATCGGTGAGGCTATAATGGGGGTTTCGCCGATGAGGCATTGTTACGCCGATAGTGCTAATTTTTATTTTGGGATGGGGAAAGATTTATGGATCCTCATACTATTATGGTCGCATGCTTACTATTATGATTTTGATAGATTTTTTCCAAGGCAGTGAACTGTTTGACAAAATGCTTTGGTAGACATGTATGGAAAATGTGGTAGCATAGACAAAGTAGTGAACTGTTTGAAAAAATGCCTCAAAGAAATGTGGTCTCATAGAATTCCATGACAAGCAAATGCAATTGGCAGCTGCTTCTAGTTATTAGTTATGCAATGTGAAGTAATTGCATAACTACTTAGGTTGACTTTGTAAAAACTATATTATTGTAATTGAAATTTTGTCATCTATTCATCTATCAACATCTAGTTATTAGTTATGCAATGTGAAGTAATGCTTTGAGTTTGAAAGGTGTGCAATGCAATGTAATCAAAGATATGAATATAAACTACATAAATCTATTTTTTACAATTCATTGGTTAAAATCTTTATTTTATTTGCTCGAGCTATATCTCTAGGCTATGGAAATGCCTTTCAATTTCAAAAAAGAAAGTTTTTATCTCTTGTTCTACAATTTTTTACCTTTTTTTTAAATCCGATTTGTTTCAAATTTTTGAATGCATGGGGTTATGTTAGTAGTGCTCTCATATTGCATGCATGATAATGTAGTGTTTATATTTGTGGCCTTTGTATCTGATTAGCATGAAGCTAATAGTAACATTGTAATGGTTTTTTAGTAAATTAGATTGATCATTGCAATTATTTTTGAAATTTTCCTTTTGCAATTATTTTAACATACACATGCAAGTACTATTTAAGTAAGTAATGGTTGTTTTATTATGCAAACAAGGGTAATCATTACCTATGTAATATAATGTGTTATTTTATTTTTTTGCAAAAATGTATTGATAAACTCAAATAAGGGGATAAAGTTAGGGAGTCAACTTGAAGACAAAATAGATGGAGGTGTTCGTTTGAAAGAGAAAGATGGAACCTTCACACGATGGTCACTAAAATATTTGTAGAAAATGACATAGTTGGACATGTTTATCATGTACTAGTTAATTTTAGACATCTTGGCTCATTGCTTTATGCAGTATTTTGAATGTGTTGTTTAGGGATCTTAATTATCATGGTGTATTTGAAAGAGTTGGAGACTCTTAAACAACTTTGACATTTTTTTTTATTATATTTACATATATATTCTTAGACAACTTTGACATCTTGTAACTTGATATATATATATATATATATTTATTAAATTTTTTATTGCACATTACCTTTATTTATCATGATGTTGAATCAATCTTTTAATTCTAGCATGTTGTAGCTTGTTCGTATATGTAATATTTTTATTTGCTTTTATGTTTTAGTTCAAGTTTAATATTATGTTAGTTTTGGATTATAATATTTATGGTACTTAATAAATTATTCATTTCATGACTATATTTACTACCAATTAATGGAAACCAGTAAATAAAAATGACTAAATATATGACTAAAGTAATGACTAAATTAATGACTAAAACTTAATGATTAAATCAATTACTAAATATATGACTAAATTAATGACTAAATATATGAATAAATTAATGACTAAATATATGACTAAATTAATGAATAAAGTAATGACTAAAGTAATGGCTAAATTAATGACTAAATTAATGACTAAATATATGACTAAATTAATGACTAAATATATGACTAAATAAATGACTACCATGACTAAATAAATGACCAGTTAACAAAAATCAATGACTAAATAAATGACTAAATAAATGACTAAATAAATGACTAAATTAACGACTAAATCAATGACCAAATCAATGACTAAATAAATGACTATTAAAATAGTTTAGTCATAAATTTAGTGGTGTTATAAACGACTACAAATAAACCACTAAAATAGTCAATTAATGACTAAAAAATATGACTAAATAAATGACTAAATCAATGACCAAATCAATGACTAAAATCAATGACTAAAATTGTTTAGTCATAAATTTAGTGGTTATAAATGACTACAAATAAACCACTAATAGTAACGTGACTAAAATTAGTCATTTATATGCAATTTTTAGTAGTTTAGTTAGTCATATATTGTTGTTTGTGTAATAGTGTTAGCTACCATCTTGCGTCTACAGTCCTTCTTTTGTTTGTAGTGAGGGAAATATTCTGCCAACATTGCCTCTACCACTTCTTGTTTCTTCTTGGCTTGAAGTGTATCCAACTGAGTAGCTAGATTGTTTAGTATGTCTTGCTTGAAATCTTCCAGCAAGTGTGTGATCTCCATCCTTGAAACTCCACTGGTAGATGACTTACCCATAGAGGATTGGTAAGCTCTCCCTTTCTTTGAAGCCACCCTAGAGTAGTTCTGGCATATTTTCTTGATGTCTTCCCAAGGAACTTGGGTGATATCTCCTCCTTCCATCAGGTCCAAGGCATTAGTGCAACTCTCATTAATTCCTCTTAGGAAAAGAAGCTTTTGTGATTCTTCGTTGAGGGTATGGTGTGGAGATTTCTATAAGCAGAACAAAAACCTTGAAATGTAATCCTCCAGACTCTCATCTTCCTTTCGTTGCATCTTGAAAATGTCATCCCCTCTCATGTCACTTCCGCTGCAATATTCCTTGTATTTCTCAAGGAAATTTTTCTTCATGTCCTCCCAAGTATCCATAGTATCTCTTCCTAGGCTCATGAACCATCTTATTGCAGCCTCTTTCAAGGTGGTAGGAAATATATTAAGCCTATAGGAATTAGTGGTATAGTCATAACTCCTGCAGAGTATATCAAAATCAAACAAGAAAGTATTAGGATCTTCTATGACAAGTCCATAAAACTTAGGAAAGGATGAAACAAGGATATATTTGAGATTTTCAACTTCATTCTGATGAGCAACGGGGAAAGGAAAAGCTGGCTGGTTTGCATCACCCATGCCTACCTGATGGATTTCCAAAGCAAAGGGGTTCTTAATCAGATTTTGGTCTTCAAAAGAAGCTTCAGAACTAGTTAGATCAGGAAATGCATCAGCAAAAGGATATGGTTCTTCTTCTTCTTCATTTCTTGGCAGATTTGGAAGCTCTTCTAGTTGGAATGGATCAGGATTATTAGGAAGGAATCTCCCATAAGCATCTCTTCTCCTTCCTCTATGAATGTGGTATCAACTCACTATTAGCCAACTCACACAAAGAATTGGTGAAGAATAAGGGGGTCATTACTTTCCTAAATGAGGGGTATACTAAGAGCAACTTTCAGAAATACTACAACAAGAAAAACTATCAATGACTCCAAAGAACTTCCTAGTTTGACACCATCCCCGACAACGACACCAAAAATGTTGGCCTCCAACAATGATTTAACAAATAAGCCCTTACAACTATGATTTAGAGATTGGACATCTAAACTAAATAGCCATTTCATTCATCATGAAGGTGCATTTAACTTGTCAACTCAAGGATGTAAACTTGAAATGGGTCAGCATAGTATGTTAACTAGAAATCCAAAGTAGCTATATTCATTCTACAACTAAGAAAGACACAATGCTGAAAGTAAATTGCTTGGAAAGGAAGAACATAAATGCTGAACATCAACTGACAACTATACTAAGCTAAAATGCATGACAAAAATGAAAATCTGAGCAAACAAATAGGAAACTACTCTACCTACTTTAGTTGTAGGAACAATCACATAATGGAATTCTAGTGGCTGCAGGAACAATCAGTGCCAGATTCTTAACTAATTACTGAAAAGAAAGTAATAACTAAAATAACCTAAAATAAAGGATGGAATGCTCACCAAGTGGGCCCCCTTGAATGAGTATCCTCTAAAACTAATGTAAACTGAGATGCATAGACTTATTACTTCATTTT
Organism: Sequoia sempervirens; assembly: GCA_007258455.2. NCBI lineage: Eukaryota > Viridiplantae > Streptophyta > Pinopsida > Cupressales > Cupressaceae > Sequoia > Sequoia sempervirens. Next base: position 125,644 of record VDFB02338928.1, on the reverse strand, counting down.
ATTCATTGAAAAACATGAGTACAATAGAGCAATGTAACTGTATTACTGAAAACTAAGAATGCAAGTACATCATCAGATCACACAACCTTTTGGGAAGGGGCATCTGACTCTTGTTTATACTACTAACTAAGCAAGGCGGTCAACTCCATGAATTGGGAGAATGCCATTTTAGGGAAAGCAGAGAAAGTGGAGAGGCAGTTACACATGCATGGAATCTGGTCAGACACATTTGTCTTAACGTAGATATAACACAAAAATAATGCCTACATTTTCTCAACAACAATAAAGACCATTTACAAGGTGGTTAAAACTTTATTTGCATGAGGAATATCTCATCTTCGACCTTCGTTGACCTTTGAATGATTCCCTTATTGAACATTATGGTGAATGACCAGCTGGAAAAATCTTCTCAATTTAGTGGCCTCTAATCATATCTGCATGGCAATATTAGTACACACAATAATTGCATATCTATAACTATCTTAAATAACATTCATTAATCCACATGTAGAATTAACACAGATAGTCCATATAACATGTCAATGTCATTAAAGATTTGTAGAAATAAAATTAGGCCCAATGTCTATGGTTTTGAGGAAATATCAACATTCAAACATCAAGGTCCATGACAACTTCAGCAAATAGATCATAAATTATACCAAAATTAAACCATAAAATAGACTCATCATGCCCTATGAGAGGTACATTAGGATTTGGTTAGCACTTGGCAGCTTCAGAGCCAACAGTTGGAGATGCAAGCTGTACACACAAAGTTTTTGCTGCGGTAGATACCCGTCAGGCAGATCATCAGAATACTGTGGTTGAGTCTTCAGGTTAGTTATAGGGTATTAATATTTCTATCCTTTTTGATTTTGGAGCTACTGATTCATTTATTTCACCCTCTGTTGTTGAGCGATGTGGACTCATGGTAGTAAAGCAAGGTGATAGGTGGCAGGTAGAATTTTTCTCTGGGTCAAAGGTAGCAGTAGAATCCCTTGTTCATGATTGTGGACTAAGGATTGGATCGCTATCTACCTCGGTAGATCATCGTGTTACACCTCTTGGTTCTTCTGATATTGCTTTGGATATAGATTGGTTGGAATCCCATCGTGTAGTGATTGATTGTTGAAATAAGGCAGTATGTTGCTTAGATGATTCTGGTGCTGAAGTTGAAATAATTGGCATATAGAGACCTATCTCTTTGCGGATAATATCTGCTATGTAGTTAAGGAGATGCTTTCGCCAGGGTTGTCAACTGTTTGCAGTAACAGTTAATGACTTGGAATTAGGGGAGAATCGAGAGATATCTCTTGATGATTACCCTATTCTTGGGGAATTCACAAATGTTTTTCCCAGTGATCTTCCTGGTATGCCACCGAAACGTGATATAGATTTTAGAATTGACCTGGTTCCTAGAGCAGAGCCTATATCTAGAGCTCCATATAGAATGACCACACAGGAACTGGAAGAGCTTCGTCTACAGTTGGATGAACTTTTGGCTAAGGGTTTTATACATCCAAGCATTTATCCTTGGGGAGCACCTGTCATCTTCATGAAGAAGAAGGATGGATCTCTCAGATTGTGTATTGATTATCGTTAGTTGAATAAAGTGACGATAAATAATCGATATCCCTTACCCAAAATCGATGATCTCTTTGATCAGATCAGGGGAGCTAATGTGTTCTCTAAACTTGATTTGAAATCGGGTTACCATCAGTTGGGCATTTCAGAAGTGGACTTTCATAAAATAAAATTTCGTACTCGTTATGGACACTATGAGTTCACAGTGGTACCGTTCAGGTTAACAAATGCACCATCTATTTTCATGAGTTTGATGATTGGTTTTTTTTGCACATACCTTGATCATTTTTTTCTCATGTTTCTCAATGATATTTTGATCTATTTAAGAAATATGAAGGAGCATGAAGAGCATTTAAGACATGTATTGCAGTGCTTGAGAGAGAATCAGTTGTACGCAAATTTGAAGAAGTGCAAGTTATTCTAGACTGAGGTGAAATACCTTGGTCATGTTATCTCTGGAGAGGGTATTGCTGTGGATCCTTTGAAGATCCAAGCCATTATTGATTGGCTCGTGCCTACCAACGTACTTGAGGTTCACAGTTTTATGGGTCTTGTCGGGTATTACAGACGGTTTGTTCAGGGATTTTCGAGGATTGCTCATCCCATTACTTCTCTTTAGAGGAAAGGGAAGAAATTTATTTGGTTAGATCAGTGTCAGTCAACTTTTTAAACACTCAAAGAAAAGTTGACTAGTGCGCCTATCTTAGCCATTCCTGATCCTACTAAGGACTTTTTCATTTGTATTGATGCGTCTTTGGAGGGATTAGGAGCTGTACTAATGTAGGATGGTTGTGTGATCGCTTAAGAGTCTTGCAAAATCAAGGATCATGAACTAAACTATCCTACTCATGATTTGGAGCTAGCTACAGTTGTCCATGCTTTGGTTTGGTGGAGGCATTTCTTGTTGGGGCATCATTTTGAACTTCATAGTGATCACCATAGTCTGCAGTATATTTTCACACAACCTAATTTGAATGCTAGGCAGAGACGGTGGATGGAGTTCTTATGTGAGTATGACTTCGAGGTGAAATTTTTCTAGGGGAAAGAGAACATAGTGGTTGACGCTCTTAGTCGGTGAAGGCATGAGCTTTCTGTCATGACTCTTGGAGTTGATTTGAGGAGCCAAATTTTAGTAGCACTTCCTACAGATAGACTGTATCAGGAGGTGAAGACAAATATTGATTCAGGTAGACCCTTGGAGGGTAGATTCATAGGATATTCTCTCGAGTTAGATGGATTGATGTGACATTTGGGTCGTATCTATGTACCACATACAAAAGGTCTTCGTACTCTGATTTTGTCAGAGGCACATCGAGCACCTTATTCAACCCATCCTGGTGTTAAGAAAATGTATGAAAATATTCAAAAAATGTACTTTTGGCCAAGAATGAAGTGTGATATCGCTGATTTTGTTTTGATATGTCTTGAGTGTCAGAGAGTTAAGGCTGAGCACCAACATCCTGCAGGACTGCTACAACCACATCTTATTCCTGAATGGAAGTGGGATATCATATTGGTGGACTTCATTGTTGGATTACCTATGTCATCTCATCGACATGATGCTATTATGGTTGCTGTTGACAGGTTGACTAAGGTAGAGCATTTTTCTCCAGTTCATTCTTCCTATAATTCCTCTTCTGTGGCTAAGATATTCATGGAGGATATTTTTCAGTTGCACAAAATTCATCACAAAATCATTTTAGATAGAGATCTTGTGTTTATATCAGCATTATGGACATCCTTGCAGCATGCCCTAGGTACTCAGTTGAACTTCAATTTAGCTTATCACCCTGAGACTGATGGTTAGACCGAGAGGGTCAATCAGATTCTTAAGGATATGCTCAGGATGTATGTAATGGATCAACAGTCGCATTGGGAAGATTATCTATACTTAGTGGAGTTTTCCTATAATAATAGGTATCATAGTTCCATAGGTATGCCTCCTTTTTAGGCATTATATGGATGTCCCTATTAGACTTCGTTGAGTTGGGATTGACTAGAGGATAGAGTTCTACTTGGACCCAAGATGCTTCAGGATATGGAGCAACAGGTTGATCGCATCAGAGAGCACTTGGTGGCGGCGCAAGATAGGCATAAGAAGTATGCCGATGCGCATAGAGTGGATCGTCAGTTTTTAGTTGGTGATAGAGTATTTCTTCAGGTACGTCCGTAGAAGAGTCCGATATATTATGGAAAAGGATGTAAGCTCGCGCCTCATTTTGTGTACCATTTGAGATTCTGGAGAGGATTGGTCCTATGGCATGTACCATCTTGTTTTACCGCCTAGTTTGTCTTGCATTCATGATGTGTTCCATGTATTTGTTCTTAGGCCTTATCATCTTGATATTTCACATGTGCTCAATTGGAATGCATTACAGGTAGAGGACAAACAACTGGATTTGGAGCTCGTGGGAATTCTTTAGCACAGGAGACTCTCCCTCAGGGGTCAAGATGTTGATCAGGTGAGGGTCCAATGGGATCCTAGTGACAAGGCATCAACTACTTGGGAGGATTCGACACACATGAGAGAGCTTTATCCATATCTATTTGTAGACTTCCAAGAGTAAGCCTTATCTTAGGGGGGAGGATATAGTGTCCCTCCAGTTGCTACACTTTGTTTTAGTTTGTTTTTGTTCAGTTGATAGTTGCTTTAGCTATTTTTGATACTATGATACTCTATTTCAGTTATGACACTGATACTATGTTGGTTTTATATTGTGTTGATGATACATTAGATACATTGTTGATCATCTGTTATGTTTGTGTGGCGAAATTATGATGAACATTATGTGTGTTATGGTTTTATGCTATTTTGAAGCATTAGTGCATAATTTATGATGGTGTATCTAATATTGTTTATGATATAGTATTGTATGTTAGTCTTGGTGAAGGAGATAGTGTAGCATTACTCACTCGTGAGTACCCTGCTACGCTGTGACTCTCTTTCACGGTGTGATTGTTGGTTTATGCAGATATGTTTAACAGTGTTATTTTATGCAGTTTACAGGTACTTTGCATCAAATCCACCTACTTTTTCAGGTTTGAGTGTGCCATGACCCAATGGAAACATGTTGTTTCAAAGATAATGTCAGGTCCTTCTTTGGCCATCGTTCTCTTATAGAACGATTATCTGTGTTATCACCCGTCGATGTTACTGTCGTTCTGGTCTGTTGTATCATTCATGTTTACATCTTGTTTGAAAATTAATTAATTAGTTAAATGGTTCATTAATTAATTAATTTTATTTAATGTAATTTTATTTAAATTTTAAATTAAAATATATGTGTTTAATTAATTTAATAAGAAAATTGGAAATTATTGTTTGGAAAGGTTTGATTAATTTGAATTACTAAAATAGGATATTTATTTGAATGTAATTGTTGATTTTAATTTGTGCAAACTTAAAAAATGAAAAGTAGATATTTTGAAGGGTTTGTTTTCAAAAAATTATGAATAAATATTTGAAATCTTGACTCGAAGTTAGAAAATGTGATCTTGGGTAATTGTTCAATTAGAACTATCTGATCAATCTTGATTGCATGCTGACAGTTAGGTAAGAATTGTGATTATGAGTTAATTGCAAATGAATTAAAAGCTTTTGGTTGTGCAATATCATTCATGGTAATTGATTTTGGATTGCTGGGAAGAAAAATTTCACAACAGTTTTTGGGAAAAAGCTTCTTCTCTATGTTTGGTTGAAAAGTTTTGCAGATGGTGAATTCAAAGGATTTACATGTTTTTGGAAAAATAGAGTTTTTCGGATTTTCTGATTCTTGCTTCAATCTTCATTGGTTTTGAGCAAAATTTTTAGGTTTTCTTCTTTGTTTTGCATTTTCTTGAATAAGTAGCCTCTGAATGATGTTATTGTATTTATTCTTCTTGCGATAGAATCCGATTGCTAAATCCTTTGCACAAAACATTAGAAATGAAATTGTTGTGGATTAGTGTTGAAATAATTAAATTTTTTAGAGAAATGAAAACTATTAAAACCTAGCTGTTAACACTAAACAGTGCATGGACACTAAAAAATGATAACTTTAGCTGATTTGGAAAATCGATTAGCATTCACTTCATTAATTTTGACATGATTTCTGGTGTAAATATTTAAACATATATGCTTCTGGATAACCAGTGGAGTCCTTGGTTTGTTGTTTATTCTGTAGAAAACCGGGCATTCTATATCTTTTCTTACTATATCACGTGCATGCTTAAATTGTTTGGTGACTATTAGGTAGTGGAATTTTTTTTGAGTTTTTAATTTAATGGGCCCAGGTAGTCTATTATTGTTGTAGCTGATTTCTTTAGCCGTGGACTACCTTTCTTAACATATTTCAATCTTCCTAATAGTTCATGCATTTCTTTAACAAATCAGGTCTTTATGTACACCTTCATGCATTCATTCCTTGCAAGCAAGTATCGATCTTGTGGTTAAGAGGGATAGCTAGAAATCCATGGTATAATTAGCCAGTTAGGGAGATGAGTTTTCTTTTAGCTAGGTCGTGTATATTAGATTCCTGTTTATTTCTTGATTGGGTTCAAAGTAATTTCTTAATCTTAACATTTAACTTGTCTTTACTTTGAATCTTAAATCTTCCTATAACTAGCACCGCTATTTGTAAATGAAGGAAAAGGTTCAGATCTCTTAGGCAATCATCTCGAAATTTCCTCATTTTTTCCTTGTAAATACTGCTTGGTGCTGCCAACGTTGCTTTCCTTAGTCATCCTCTGGTTATCAGATCATAGAATTGCCTTGGAGATGCCTGATTCTTCTTTATTTACCTTGTCTTGGGTTTTATTTTATTTCCTTGTAGCACTTGAGTATCAGTGGTATTGGAAGGTTTGTAGTTTTGCTTATTGTGAACTTCAGCTTCTCTTTGGTCGATGCCATGCAATTTGATAATTGTTGAGTCACACTTACTTGGAAATGTTCATTAACTTAATTTTATCCCTCTTAAAGCACATGCATTCATTGGTGATGGCCTTAAACCCGCATTCCCAGTTGTGCATGCGCAACAACAGACTGTAGTATAGTATATTTTTATTGCAGTGTAAATAAATTAAGTTTTGACTTTATAAATTAATATTGTAGATGTGAGTTTCTGTGTTGATATTAATCATGGGATTTATCGTAAGGAAAAGTATATGACAAGAAAGGAATATGTCTATATTTAAAAGAAATAAAGTGATTGTTTATTTCGTCTGGATTTAGAAATTAAATAGCATGATTAACAAAATCAAGAGTGCAATGTTTTTATCAAACATATATATATATATATATATATATATATATATATATATATATATATATATATGTACTTGTTTAAATATTGAAATTTTTTAATATGAAAGGTTTAATAAATAATAGATTAGAATTGATCTTTATTGAAATTATTTATAACATATTTGTTAATGATTAAAGGGTTACTACTGTATTATTGAGTTCTTTAATCTTCCAGAGGCTAGGAAAGTAAACTTGTATTGTATGCTGATTATGTTTGTACTATGTTGTTCAATTGCAATGATTTATTTGGGACTTAGCCTTACACAAATTTTTATTTCCTTGGTGGTATTTTAAAATTTAAATGGTCTACGTAATGTTTGATGATGTGCTCATTCTTGGATTTGTATTAATGTGCTTGATGGCTATCTCTTGTAATTGTTAATGAGTCATGTTATTAGGAAGAGTGGCTTTCAATAGGGACCAGAACCCTAAGAGGTAACCAAGGTAACGTATCGTAAGTTATAATTCAGTGAAAACCTAATCAAATTTACTAGGGGTTGGGTAGTGTTCACTAAATAATCCATATAATTTGATTGCCTCACCTTATACCTTAGTGCTTGTATAGATTAAGGGTAGGTTGAGATGGCCTAGAATGGGATAATTGTATGCTTTGTCTTCTTGAAATGTAGTTCAATTCCACATGAGTTTGTTTAGGGGCCGAGAATCAGTAGAGATTGCTAGGGTAACTCGGTATGAGGGCTGATAATCTAGGAAGATTCACCAGGGTAACCTATAATAAACTATGTGATGACACTCTTATCCTAATGCATGTTATGTGGTCTCTTGTGTAGAGTTACCCTTGTTATGTTGTTGCCTCTGGGAGATTTTTTTGTTATTATGTGGTTTATATATCGTCATGTAGTGATGTGTATGCCAAGCCATGTGTTGTTATGTTTTGTCTTCATGTTTTTTTATCTTTGTAGACCTAATATTATCTCCTAGCACGAGTGATAGGATTGGGTTGGATGGAAACAATCACTGTTCCATGCTTTGGATCTTGCTAGGGAAGATCCCCATGGTGTCACACTCCACCACCTTAACCTATAGTACCCACTATTTGTGTAGGTTCCCCTGGTTCACCTTGCCAACCCAACTATCAAGTCAAATCCTATCAACCAAGTCAACTTGGTGCCAAAGCTCTAACTCTTCCTTAGCCTTTAATCTGCCCTAAAGACTAACAATACCTCAACTCTCAATTAGACCTTGCAGGGGTGTAGAGATGTATTCAAAAACTTCAAACCATCCTCCTAGGGTTCTTGAAATTTCACCAAACTCCATCTTTCCATCGCTTTCACCAAACCCTCATTTTGGGTTAAAAGGGCTACTAGCCAAGAGCCCCAATTAGGTCTCCATTTTTGAGAAAACCAGTTGTCTCTCTCAATTTCTCCAAAGAACCACCAATCTTTCTTTGAGATTCTTGCTTCTAATAGACACCTCTCAAGGATTTTCAAGGTCTTGAGTCTTCATCAGCTGTACAAGGCCTCAACTTGAAATTGGGCAAAATCTAGGGTTTTCAAGCCTTTTCTGGCTGCTTCCAATATGCTAACTCTTTTACCTATCAAACGAATTGGTGGAGGTTCCTCCTATTCACCAGACCTTGGTAAGACTCACATCCAACTTCCCAAAAAGGAAATTCAACAAAATTTCATCACCCCTGCAAGTTATGTGCTTTGCACTTCTTGCTTTCCTAGTCAGGCACCATTCTGGCTCGCCTAGGGCAAGATCTTTCCAACAATTCCTGTCTTTTCCCAAACCCTACAGCCTACCATATGTACATACATGGAGTCTAGTCACTGTTCCCAAAGGGCCGTACAATTTGTACAGTGGGAAAGTGGTCTAGCACTCCATTCTTTTCAAACTGTCTGGTTCAGACCAGCAACAGAGTGCAAGCTAACTATTTACAAACAACGAATGAAATTGACTAAAGAAAGCAAATAAATGACACACAATGCTTGGGATATTGCTACAATACATCCTACACAAGCTACAATAGAAAATTCAACCCATTAAAGCTCTACTTTGGAACAAAAATTAGAAATAACACACAAAACGCTGTTTTCCTTTCAATCCACAAAATGTTTCCACAATACCAAAACTTCCAACCCTGCTCTCAGGTCAAGGTACACCTTAAATAAGGTTCCTCAATCAGTTATCTTCCTTGGTCGGACATATTAGTGACCTAATGGCAAGAGTTGTAAAATGCACCATGTTTTCCAACTTTTTCCAATCTTTAGAAAGCTAAGCAAGGTGAGTTTCTAAACTCATCCATCCCTTCCACTCCTTAACCCACTAATCACTACATAGTAAGACATATTCATAAACTTCTAATTCTATCTAAATGGTCAACATGACCTTTATGGTAATATTGCAAAAAAAAAAATGCATTCAAGACTTTCTAAATGACTAGTGTTCCTAGGTGCTCTTGCACCATTCTCCCCCTCCCTACACAAACACTAAGGAATGTGAGGAGAGATCAGTGACACATCAATGCCCTGCTTCTTAAACTCAGCTTCATCTACCCAAGTAGCCTCAGATTCATGTTTGTTCTTCCATTTGATAAGATGCTCCATGTACACCTTATGCCTTGTAGATTTCTTCACTCTTGACTCCAAGATCCTCTTTGCTTGTAGCTTGTCTAGAGTAGGTAAGGCTATGTTGCTTACATCCTTGAAGATATCCCTACTGTTCTAATCTAAATCATTGACTGATCCCTTATATCTGATCAAATCAGTTACATTGAACACTGGTGAAATCCCTAAATCTGTAGGTAACTCCACCTTGTATGCATTTTTCCCATACTTGGCTAATACTTTGCATGGTCCCACTCTTTTCATCTGCAATTTGGTTGATTTACCCTTCTGCAACCTAGATTTGTTGAGGTGAACCATGACATAGTCTCCTACTGCAAATTGCAAATCTTTTCTTGTCAAATCTACCTTATCCTTCAACTTTTGTGTAGCCTTGATGACTGTCTTCTTTACCTGCTCCTAAATCTCTTTCATGGTTTGAGTGAAGTCCTCTACATGTCCACTCCTATGCTCCATAGCTCCTAGATCTCTGAGCTCACACACACCTCTTGGGTGCATTCCATACACTATTTCAAAAGGACTCTTCCTTGTAGTCCTGTTCACACTGTCATTGTATGCATACTCAGCCTATGATATAACCAAGTCCCATGTCTGTCCATAATCCTTGGTTAGGAATCTTAGAAGGTTACCTAACACCCTATTAACCACCTCAATTTTTCCATCGGTCTGAGGATGGTAAGCTGATCCAAAAGATAGGTTGGTACCTAATATGCTCCATAGAGTCTTCCAAAAATGACTCATGAACTTCACATCCCTGTTCGAGACAATGCTTAAAGGAAACCCATGGATCCTTACAATTTCCTTGAAGAAAAGGTGAGAAATGTAGTTAGCATCATGTGTGGTCTTGCAAGGGATAAAGTGACTCATCTTGCTGAATCTATCTACCACCACATAGACACTATCAAACCCTGTCTTACTCTTAGGGAGTCCTACAACAAAATCCATGCTAACACACTCCCATGGTCTGTTGGGAATGGGTAGAGGTTGATACAAACTTGCATTGCTAGCTCCCCCTTTGGCTTTCATACAAACTACACACTGCTACACATACCTCCTGACATCCCTTGGCAACTTGGGCTAATAGTAAAACCTTTGCACTAGTTCCATTGTCTTGTTGATACCAAAATGACCACTAAGACTACCATTGTGCTTTTCTTGGATAAGATTCTCTCTCATAGAACCTTTTGGCACACACAACTGATTTCCCTTGAATAACAATCCACTTTTCAATGTATACTTCGAATATTGACTATGAAAATGAATCTCAAAATCAAAACAGACTTTGTAAGCCTCCGAGAAGTCTTCATCTTCCCCATAGAGATCCTTGAAACTCTCTAATCCAATGCTCTTGATCTGTATCTCTTGCACTGTCAACAATCTTCTACTTAGTGCATCTGCCAGCTTGTTCAACTGTCCCTTCTTGTGCTTGATGGTGAAAGTGAAAGCTTGAAGATACTCCATCCACTTCAAATGCCTATTACTCAACTTCTCTTGAGTGTTGATATAGCTAAGTGCTTGATTGTCAGTAAATACTACAAAATCTTTAGATAGGAGATAATTCCTCCACTTCCTAAGTGACTAAACTAAAGCATACAGTTCTAGGTCATAGGTAGAGTACTTTGTCTTAGCTTCATTGATCTTTTCACTAAATAATGCTATAGGCCTGCCTTCTTGGCTTAGCACTCCTCCTACTGCAACTCCACTAGCATCACATTCCACAGTAAACAACTTGTCAAAACTAGGTAACAAAAGTATAGGTTGAGTTGCCACTTCTTGTTTCAGTTTCTCAAAACCTTTCTCAGCTTCTTGAGTCCACTTAAACTTAGTTTTCAAACCACCTTTGATTGTGTCTAGGACTGGTGCACATATGCCACTAAAGTTCCTTATGAATTTTCTATAAAATTGAGCCAATCCATGAAAAATTCTTACCTCTGTCCCTGTGGTTGGTGTAGGCCAGTTTAGTATAGCTTCCACCTTTCTTGGATCCATCTTCAATGATCCTTGGGATACTAAAAACCCCAAATATACAAGCTCCTGTTTGAAGAACTCACATTTCTCTAGGTTGATGGCTAACTTTTCCTCTTGCAACCTTTTAAGTACCATCTCTACATGTTTTAGATGTTCTTCTGCTGTCTTGCTAAAGATGAGTATATCATCAAGATATACCACCACAAATATCCTTGTAAAGTCTTTGAGCACTTCATTCATGATCCTCATGATTGTACTAGGGGCATTAGAGAGGCCAAATGGCATAACTCTCCACTCATACAACCCATCATTTGTCTTAAAAGTTGTCTTCCACTCATCTCCATCCTTGATTCTGATATGATGGTATCCGCTCTTGAGATCCAACTTGGTAAAGTACTGAGCTCCTCCAAGACAATCCATCAAGTCCTCAATTCTAGGAATAGGGAACCTATACCTGATTGTGATTCTATTTATTGCCCTAGAATTAGTGCATAACCTCCACTTACCACCTTTCTTGGTTGCTAAGACCACTGGTACTGCACATGGGATGATGCTCTTCCTAATCAAGCCTTGGTCTAACAACTCCTACACTTGTCTAGCTACCTCTAGGTTCTGATCTGGGGTAAGCTTGTAGGCTGCTTTGTTTGGCAATGAAGCCCCTGGTATGAAGTCAATCTGATGGCTAATGGCTCTCTTTGGAGGTAAGGTTGCTGGTGTTCCATCACTCACTATGTCCTTATATTTCTCAAGCATCTTCTGGACTGCTTCGGGTATGACTGTTTTCTCAGTCTTGTCCTCTTCCTTGGGTTGCACCATGACTACATATCCTTCACCTCCTTGATGTAGGTTGTTAATGAACTCTTTTCCACTGCTTAATAAGACACTAGGGGTCTTTGACTATCCTTCTTCTTCATCTGACAGTGACTGCAACTTGAATGTCTTTCCATCCTTCTTGAATGATATAGTATTGGCTTTTCCATCATAGATGGCACCTATGTCATATTTCCATGGTCTTCCCAATAGAAGATGGCATGCATCCATGGGTAATACATCAAAAATTAACTTTTCCTTGTATCCTCCAATGGAGAACTCCACCGTTGTCTGCTCATTTACAAGAACACTCTGCCCTTTGTTCAACCATGTCACCTTGTAAGGATTAGTGTGGGGTACCTTTTCCAACTTCAATTTCATCATTGCCTCCTCTGAGATTATGTTTTCAGTAGACCCTGAGTCCACTATAACCTTACACACCTTTCCAAGTATTTTGCATCTTACTCTAAATAAGGCTCTTCTCTATTTTGGCTCTTCCTTGACTGGTTGTCTGATCAAAACTCTACTAAACATCAGATTCTCCCCCACTTCTGATTCAATGTGACTAACCTCTGGTGATTTGACACTCATGGTGTCTTCTTGAGCATATGCCACTCTCTTCTCAGTATTTGATGAATATGTTTTGTCTGGGCACCTATAAGCTGGATGTCCTACTTGTCCACAATGGTAACACTTCATATTAGCAAAGTAAGAATTTCTCCTTCCTGCTCCTCTTCCTCTATTTGAACCTCCTTGAGGTCCTCTACCTCTTCCATAGCCTCCTCTAGAAGTTGTTTCACCTCCATGCTCTGTGAGTTTAGACTCTCCCTGATTTCTTTGTTCAGTCCCTCTACCTTGATATCCACCTCTACTCTTAGAGGCCTGGTCTTGCTTCCTCTTGCTTCTTTCCTCAATCTTTATAGCTAACTGGTAACATTGGTGTACTGTCTTAGGACTTAGAAGAGTCATCTCCTCTTGGGTGTTCCACTTCAAGCCGTTAAGATACCTTGCCACCTTGAAACTTTCATCCTCTGAAACATTAGACCTCATACAAAGTTTTTGGAACTCCTCAGTATAAGATTTCACATCTTGGTCTCTTTGCCTCAAACTCTGTCTTTTCTTGTGCAGCTGAATTTCATAATCATCTGGCATGTATGCTTCTCTCACTTTTGCAACCATACCTTTCCAAGTAGAGATAGGCTTCTTGCCTTCCTTTTCCCTCTCTGTTTGAATGAACTTCCACCATGTCAAGGCAGAACCTCTTAATCTTGATTTGGCCACCTTTACCTTTTGTGCTTCAGTGACCACATCACACTCAAAATGGTTCTCCATTCCCTCTATCCAATCCACAACTGAATTAGCTTCCATTTTTCCACTAAACAGTGGTATGCCTTCAAGGGATTTTCCACTCAAAGCCTTCAATGCCTTCAAGAAAGGCTCTTCTTTCAAAATAGGGTTAGGTTTAGGGATCTTGTCTTCCTCTACAACCTCTTCTTTCTTTGGTACCCTTCCTTCAAACTGCGCTTCATTCAATGCTTGATCCAGTTGGTCTATTCTTTCCCTCAATAGCCTATTGTCTTCCTCCTGTCCTTTGACCATCTTGGCCAACTCTGCATTTGTCACCATGATGGTAGAATCACTAAAATCAACCTCTGACATATATTATTATATCCCAAATCTTTTGCTTGCTCTGATACCAATCTGATAGGATTGGGTTAGATGGAAACAATCACTGTTCCATGCTTTGGATCTTGCTAGGGAAGACCCCCATGGTGTCACACTCCACCACCTTAACCTATAGTACCCACTATTTGTGCAGGTTCCCCTAGTTCACCTTGCCAACCCAACTATCAAGTCAAATCCTATCAACCAAGTCAACTTGGTGCCAAAGCTCTAACTCTTCCTTAGCCTTTAATCTGCCCTAAAGACTAACAATACCTCAACTCTCAATTAGACCTTGAAGGGGTGTAGAGATGTATTCAACAGCTTCAAACCATCCTCCTAGGGTTCTTGAAAGTTCACCAAACTCCATCTTTCTATCGCTTTCACCAAACCCTCATTTTGGGTTAAAAGGGCTACTAGCCAAGAGCCCCAATTAGGTCTCCATTTCTGAGAAAACCGGTTGTCTCTCTCAATTTCTCCAAAGAACCACCAATCTTTCTTTGAGATTCTTGCTTCTAATAGACACCTCGCAAGGATTTTCAAGGTCTTGAGTCTTCATTAGCCGTACAAGGCCTCAACTTGAAATTGGGCAAAATCTAGGGTTTTCAAGCCTTTTCTGGCTGCTTCCAATATGCTAAGTCTTTTACCTATCAAAAAAATTGGTGGAGGTTCCTCCTATTCACTAGACCTTGGTAAGACTCACATCCAACTTCCCAAAAAGGAAATTCAACAAAATTTCATCACCCCTGCAAGTTATGTGCTCTGCACTTCTTGCTTTCCTAGCCGGGCACCATTTTGGCTTGCCTAGGGCAAGATCTTTCCAACAGCTCCTATCTTTTCCCAAACCCTATAGCCTACCATATATACATACATGGAGTCTAGTCACTATTCCCAAAGGGCCATACAATTTGTACAGTGGGAAAGTGATCTAGCACTCCATTCTTTTCAAACTGTCTGGTTCAGACCAGCAACAGGGTGCAAGCTAACTATTTACAAACAATGAATGAAATTGACTAAAGAAAGAAAATAAATGACACACAATGCTTGGGATATTGCTACACTACATCTTACACAAGACACAACAAAAAATTCAATCCATTAAAGCTCTACTTTGGAACAAAAATCAGAAATAACACACAAAACGTTGTTTTCCTTTCAATCCACAAAATGTTTCCACACTACCAAAACTTCCAACCCTGCTCTCAGGTCGAGGCACAACTTAAATAAGGTTCCTCAATCAGTTATCTTCCTTGGTTGGACATATTAGTGTCCTAATGGCAAGAGTTTTAAAATGCACTATGTTTTCCAACTTTTGCCAATCTTTAGAAAGCTAAGCAAGGCGAGTTTCTAAACTATCCATCCCTTCCACTCCTTAACCCACTGATCACTACAGAGTAAGACATATTCATAAACCTCTAATTCTATCTAAATGGTCAACATGACCTTTATGGTAATATTGCAAAAACAAAAATGCATTCAAGACTTTCTAAATGACTAGTGTTCCTAGGTGCTCCTGCACCAACAAGGGGTGGACCTTTGGGTACCATATGGTTGGGAGGAACATTATTTATCCTCCACTGGGTCCCCTTGTAGGTGTTTTTGTGCTTGGATGATATCGTACTTGTGACAGATTCTAGATTCTACACTGTTTGTGAAGTTGGACACTAAGTGTGCTCATGAATGAGATTGATAGAAGTGTTATGATATTCATCTATATTATATACACTCTTGATGTGTATGAGTGATCTTATTGTAATGATATTATATTGTTATGATATTTTTCATAATCTCACTTGATGTAACTTGAATATGTAACTTGACTACATTATGATTATGTAATTGGATCATTCATTATTGGTATGATTTATCCTAATGTAAAATGTCTTTGGTTTAATGATGTGATGTTATTTCTTGTGAATGTTTAAGTAGCATTGCCACAGAACCCTAAGAACGTATGCATATGTGTTTATTTGTACTCTTGTTATAATCAAATGTCTATTAAATTTTTTTTTCGGTTATTTTGTTACTTTATGTGTTGTTCTCTGGGTTCCTTGGCGGGGCATTACAAAATGGATACTTTTTCCTACACTACAATCATAAGCTATCAAATCAAGATAGCAACATAATCCACATCTCACTTTTCATGTCATATCCATATAGACTTAATGAAATAAGTATAGTTCTAATAGTGTTTAAGCCACACACACTTCAACATAATATAAATGTATTCTCGAAAAATAGGATTTCACTAATTCAAGACTTGATCAAGAATCACTTAAGAATATTCCATTCTAGGAAATAACTAAGTTCATAAGAACATGCATATCATGCATTCCAAGAGGCAATCTTTTTCAAACAAATGAATCTATAATCAAATAACCTTTCAAGCATAAATAACAGAGGAATAAAAATCAACATGCTTGGATATAAAGTTCCAACTTGATTAGGCCACTTTCTAATCCTCAACCTCTACAAATGCTACTTCTCCAACTAATCTCCAAAATCTAGCCACCTCTCAAGAATTCTCAACAAAATTAACTCACAAACAATTCTCTCTCTCACTAAAACTCTTACAATAATGCTTGCACAAAAATTACAGCAAAATTAGAATGTAGAAATTAGATTGAGTAGTGTGTAAAAAATGGTAAAGATAACACCTCTATATATACTAAAACTTGAGCAACCAAAGGCTATAAACAAGCTAACAAATTTGCCACCTTCTACTCCTATGCAATGACTCAGCTAATTAAATTCTCAGATGGCAACACATGACAACCTTACATTTCCAATGGATGAGTTGACTTAATTCATGAGACAACATGACTCTTTTAATGAGTCAAGAGACAACGATGCCTTTCTGTAGGTTTCCTACCTAGTTTGCAAGTCAACTGCCCTCTTATATTTCTACCATCTTAGCATTGACTGAGTTTTATGCTTATCTAATGGTTTAATCTAGTTTTTGCATAGGTTTAGACTTATTTTTTCTTCCACACTCTTTAGTTTCTGGTGCCACATATTCATATTTTAGCACCATCTATTATAGTGCAGCCAAAGACTATTTTAAATAATATTGTTAAATCTGCTTTTATTCCTCTTACAATGTTTTAACTATATTTCCCTTAGTCATGTGCAACATATATAAGTCTATCGACTTATTCCACCTCATGCATTTTAGGTGCAACATTAACCTTAAATCGTTGTTTCATATAAGGAAGTGCTGTGTTTAGTACAAAGCACTTTAATATATATCAAGCAATATATACTATGTATGGTAGCGTGTGGGCTTCATTCATTCCCATATGCATATTATATAGAATTCACTCACTTTTAAAGCACTATGAGTTTATTTCATCTTATGTGCTTGATATGGGCACACCATATTTTCACATTTATGATGAATTTTTATACCATCCATTCCCTAATATAAGGTCACATTATCTACGCACCTAATCTTACTTTATATTATCTCAAATATAAAACTATATATATATATATAGTATATAATTCTTTTCATTATTATATATATTAACATATATATCATTGGTCGATGTTCAAATATATTAACCATTGTATATATATATTATACATATATATTATTATATATACATATATATGTATGTATAAAAATATTCAAATACATACATATATACATATATTAATATATGTATATTTATATCATTATTAAATAACAAGCTCTCATATATATATATATATCCATTCAATCGATATCCTCATGTGTATGGCACATCTGTATATACATACATGTAAGCATTTCTACCTATGTGTGCACATACACATATACATTCATGTACATGAGTTATCACTAAAATACACATACATACATATATATGCATTTAATGTATATTTTGATCGATCAACATATATTTATAGTACGTAAGGTAAAACATACATCAAATACAAAAAATGATAACTTCAAAACTAAGCATTCAAAAACATACAAAATAATTACCCTATCATCGCCATTTCCAAAGGAAATCAAAGATCAATACATAAACATACGACCAAGAACTTACCAAATCCTGACTAATCTTGATCCAACTAGACCAAACTAGGATGTGAGTGTGTGTATGCTTAGTTAGGCTCATTAAGGGTTACCAGGCCAAGCTCCACTCTTGAGTGATACTCCACCTCTCGTACTTGAGGGCTTGACTCCTTCCTACATCCAACTCAGTGCATCTCAAAGGTAGTTATCAATTCTTTTGAAATTCATCATAAATCTTTTGCATTATCAAAGCATTAAGGCAATCATTTGCTTGATATACATGCATTCCTTGCATTTTCCATCAGTATAAAACATAATCATACCTTTAAAAAGAAATAACATCTTAATTCATATTTCTATATTTCATTCACCTATTAATCACATTAAAGTCATGATTTATATTTATCATCATATTTACTCATGAAGGTAAAAGTAACCGAGTAACTAAGAGATGGGGTGTAACATATTTTTTAAATAATAAAGATATATATTACAATTAATAATCATATATGCCTTAAATATATTTATCTAAAAATTAGTCTTGAATAATTTTATTTATTTAACAACTATTTTATTTTATTTTATTTATATAATCTGTATATTTTCTTTAAAGAATTATTTTTTATTTATTTTAAAATTATTTTATTTTTAAGATTTGTTTTATTTTATTAATTTAAGAATATTTTAATTTATTTTATAATTAGTTAGAGATCATTTTATTTTTATTTACTTAGTTATTTTATTATATTATTTATTTTGATTTTATTTGTTATTTTACCCTTTTTATAAATTTTAATTTTAATTTTGACATTTAAAAAAAATGTAGTGTAATATGTGTGTGTGTGCACCAATAAAAATGACAAAAATGATTATGAACAATCAACATCAAAGGAAAATTAACAATCATAATCAATTCAAAAACCATTAGTGAAGCATAAGGAAATCACAAAATCAAATGGATCAAACCCACATGATAACCTTGCATAGTTCCATTGCTCTTCAATTGCACCTTGAAGAAGGGTGTGTATGGTTGCTCTTAGATTTTTAGCACAAAAAAACTTAAATGATAGGTGTATAAATTTCTTGCATAGAGAGAGAGAGAGAGAGAGAGAGAGAGAGAGAGAGAGAGAGAGAGAGAGAGAGAGAGAGAGAGAGAGAGAGAGAGAGAGAGAGAGAGAGAGAGAAAAGGGGGGGGTGTTAGAAAACCAAGATCTGATTGCAAACCTGAATAGACCTTCCACAGAAGAGGAAAATGAAAAAGCAGAAGCTTTGCATAAAAACATGCAATTTGATATATTCGAAAAGACAAATAATTACAAGAGATAATTTTCTTTATAAAAGAAAAGATACCTAAACCTAATCTTATCTTGAGCAACAAGATAGCTCGATAAGATAAAGATAAGATCCTATAACTTAGGAATTAAATAAATCCTAAGTAAACTTATGCAAAGTGTAATTAACAATTAATTACACCAACACCCCCCATAAGTGCAACTTAGGGATAAGCAAATTATTATGCAAAGATGAGTCTCGACAACAAGGCCTGATCAGGTACTCATGTACAAATGCAAAGAGAGAGAAACCCCCCTCAGTGAGATGAATTGCTGCAAAGAATCACTGGAACCCCAAATCCAACAAGAAAGGAAAGATAGTTCTGTTTGCAAAATACCAATCGGAATCACAAATGCAACAATAGACCTGATGCCAAGGAACACTAGAAACTCACATAATGGATCAACTTTGGAATCTGTAAGCAACATTAGATGAAAAGATGAATGGACCCATAATGATGACAAATCTGGAAGTTGTGTCTCACGAAGCCAATGCCAAACTGAAACTAAAACTGCCCATAGGACGAGTACCATCAAGATTCTAGAGCATTAACCATAAAACCATGGCCTCCAAATGAGAAAGATCTGAACCAATGCGGATCGAGAACTATAAAATCCCAATGTGAAGTGTGAACCGAAACAAACCAACGATGTGCCTAGCTAAGCAAGAAAGAAGCTAGGAGACAACAGAAACCAGACAAACTCATGCGAGTTGTCACTAAAATGAAAGATGGATGCAAGAACCCCCCTTAATGGAACTTTATATCAATTCATTATTACAATACCCAATGATTGCATAAGGAGATAATGCAAAACTACAGAAACATGAGAGAAAATGTAAACCTAGCACACGAAACAAAAATGAATGCATGCATAAAATAAAGTAAAAATATTCTGTAAATGACCTTAGATCTGCATAGAGGCCGAAACCAACTTTCCAATGCCACAAAAATCATGAAAATCGGATAAGCGAGTCAAAAGATATGCGTCCCGGAGTGAAAAAGGCAACATCTAACTTCCAAGGCTGAAAAAAGCATCAAATAAGCAAAACTAGAAAATATCACCAGCACCATTTGATCTGTATAGGATCTAGACTATATGCAGTATTGAATGCTTAAACTTTTACAATGATTATTCCAAGTTACTTAGAACAAAATTAACTCATGGAAATAATTACAATAATTAAAATGATGAGGCGATAACAACAGAATGAAAGAAAGTGAGAGAAAGAAAGAGAGAGATGCAAACAGAGTTTGATTACGGAGTTCGCCACAATGTGACTACGTCTCTGGGTCCGCTCTAATGGAGTAAGACCGATCCGATTAATCTCAAGAAAAAGAGTGTAAAATGAGTTACAAAAATCACCCCTATCCAAACAACGCCACTTTTCGAAGTGCAGGAATGAAGAATAAAATCTCCAGAATAATCTCCTCTCGCTTCACCAGAAATTCCTTCCAAAATGCTTAGACAAAACACCTAGCCAAAATTCTCCTCCAAAAACACTTCAAATCACACTTCAACTTGAAAATTTGCCCAAGAACACTTAGCCAAACTCCTCCCTATACCACCCTTTAAATACAATTTTGTTTTCCATATGGAGGAAAAACCATAAGATTTTCTAAAACAACCTTATCTCTCCATTTACATAAAAAAAATCATTAAAAATCCCCTTATTAAATTTAAATATTATTATAGCCCTTATTTTTTTAGCATCCTCGGGCTTTAGAAGATTTATTAAATCTTCCTTAACAGTTTAGGGGGATTATGTTTTCATTTTTAAACTCTAAAGGGTTGGATTATTTGATTTTAGGGCATTCGGTTTTCATGCACTCAACAAAACCAACCGATACTATGTATATTGCAAAGCCATCGAATGGCTTATCGGTGGCTGTTGCTTTTGTTAGCCGGCCGGTTCGGGGTTCCAAACCTGCTGGCTAGCTTTTTCCCAACAAACAAATCTATCCGCTTTAACAAAACAAAGCAGTCGACATATTTAGCAACGACTCCGGATATAGTGCAACGGTAGAGCGCGAGTTTCGCTGATGAGTGGTCGGGTGTTTCAATCCCCCGCGCTACATTACTTTTTGTTCAAACAACAAACAACCCACGTGGAAGGAGGGAGGTAGATAGGGGACATGTGGCATGCCAAGGAGGTGCCACGTGGTGACACATGATTCACTGACACTACTGACTGAACGATGACGTGTCTGATGATGTGGCTGCTGACGTGTCCAATGACGTGGCTTGCTGATTGGAGTACGAACTGCCATGTGTCAGATTCTGATTCATCCATATAGTGTTGACGAGGATGACACGTGTCGAATTCTGGTTCGTCCACTTCACTGTCCGTACAGTACGAAATGCTGATGTCAGCATCCGTACGGGAAAAGTCAACCCTTCATAGCACGATCTTTGACTAACGATATCTTGCGCCTACGATGTCAGATTTCGATGAAACGAGTTGCATTGGAAAGCTAGTGACGAGCTCTTCGCGATGACGCCATCTTTGAAAACTTTTGACGACATCATTTTTTTTCACTTCCTGGATGCCCCCTAATCCCAGTTTGACCCAAGGTTTGACTGGCCATAACTTGCACAAATGGACTCCTTTTCGCTCCGTTCGAGTTGCGTTGGAATCGGGATGCTGAGCTCTCTCTGATGGTGCAGATTTTGGAGAGAAATGAGACACTTCAATTTTCACTAAAAATATCCACCGGATCACCATTGCGTAGAGCGTCGAAACAGATTTTCGACGATATCTCGTTTGCAAAAAAAAGACGCCGTATGCCCAAGATATGCCCATTTCCGTGAAAGTGCTCCAAAAAAGTCCGATTTGGCCCCCATAAGCCCTCAGGGGCTAAAAAAATAGGGCCCCTGGTCGCATCGGCGGACCAAGGGGCTAGCGGCTGGGGGTTTCGGTGCAGCCCACGGTCACCCATATGACCGAGGCGGGGGCTAGAACTTTGGTCGGGGGCTGGGCGCATAGCACCCAATCCCCCATATGGTTGGCGGCTACGATTTGAGCCCACGGGGGCTGAGAGGAGGAGGTGGCAAGCTGGTGGCGGTGTGTGGTGGAGGTGGTCAGGCGCTGGCCACCCGGTGGCCGCCGGGCGGCGCTGCACATTTGAACTACAAGCACCGAAACCCACCGAAATTTCTTGATTTTTTAATTATTTTTTTGAATTTTTCTCGATTTCGATGCATCGTGAAGCGTGCCTAGGGGCCTACGACCTCCAGGTAAATTTTTTTTGCCTCCTCGGATGACTGTGTCCAAATCAGACAAATTTTATATGAAAATGGGGGTTTTTGGGCGCTGCGAATCCAACGACGTGGTCCGTTTGGGCCCAAAGTGCTTCGAAAATCAGGCGACCCTTGGATCTATCAAATAAATCACCGAGCTTGAAACCCTCACAGATCTGGCAAACGGTGATGAAAATCAATGAAATAAAAGTCATTTCTGACTTTTTCCAGCGCTTTGAATCCAACAGAAAACCTCGATATGATCCAAGACGCTCCAGAATGATGCTGAAGGATTGAAACCCTCGAGGGACTTTGAACAAGCTTTGCACTGTGTTCCTCCAAAAAAGCTGAGAAGGGGCTGCAAATCGAGGCTCTGATACCATGTTAGAAAACCAATATCTGATTGCAAACCTAAATAGACCTTCCACAGAAGAGGAAAACAAAAAAGTAGAAGCTTTGCATAAAAACATGCAATTTGATATATTCGAAAAGACAAATAATTACAAGAGATAATTTTCTTTATAAAAGAAAAGATACCTAAACCTAATCTTATCTTGAGCAACAAGATAGCTCGATAAGATAAAGATAAGATCCTATAACTTAGGAATTAAATAAATCCTAAGTAAACTTATGCAAAGTGTAATTAATAATTAATTACACCAACACCCCCCATAAGTGCAACTTAGGGAGAAGTAGATTATTATGCAAAGATGAGTCCTGACAACAAGGCTTGATCAGGTACTCATGTACAAATGCAAAGAGAGAGAAACCCCCCTCAGTGAGATGAACTGCTGTGAAGAATCACTGGAAGAACTCTAATGAAGCAACACTGGAACCCCAAATCCGATAAGAAAGGAAAGATAGTTCTGTTTGCAAAATACCAATCGGAATCACAAATGCAATAGCAGACCTGATGCCAAGGAACACTAGAAACTCACATAATGGATCAACTCTGGAATCTGTAAGCAACATTAGATGAAAAGATGAATGGACGCATAATGATGACAAATCTGGAAGTTGTGTCTCACGAAGCCAATGCCAAACTGAAACTAAAACTGCCCATAGGATGAGTACCATCAAGATTCTGGAACATTAACCATAAAACCATGGCCTCCAAATGAGAAAGATCTGAACCAATGCGGATCAAGAACTATAAAATCCCAATGTGAAGTGTGAATCGAAACAAACCAACGATGTGTCTAGCTAAGCAAGAAAGAAGCTAGGAGACAATAGAAACCAAACAAACTCATGCGAGTTGTCACCAAAATGAAAGATGGATGCAAGAACCCCCCTTAATGGAACTTTATATCAGTTCATTATTACAATACCCAATGATTGCATAAGGAGATAATGCAAAACTACAGAAACATGAGAGAAAATGTAAACCTAGCACACGAAACAAAAATGAATGCATGCATAAAATAAATTAAAAATATTCTATAAATGACCTTAGATTTTCATAGAGGCTGAAACCAGCTTTCCAATGCCACAAAAATTGCGAAAATTGGATAAGCGAGTCAAAAGATATGCGTCTCGGAGTGAAAAAGACAACATCTGACTTCCGAGGCTGAAAAAAGAATCAAAAAAGAAAAACCAGAAAATATCACTAGCACCATTGTGTAGATCATCAAAATAGATTTTCGACGATATCTCGTTTGCAAAAAAAGGATGCCGTATGCCCAAGATATGCCCATTTCCGTGAAAGTGCTCCAAAAAAGTCCGATTCAGCCCCCATAAGTCCTCAGGGGCTAAAAAAATAGGGCCCCTGGTTGCATCGGTGGACCAAGGGGCTGGCGGCTGGGGGTTTCGGTGCAGCCCATGGTCACCCATATGACTGGGGTGGGGGCTGGAACTCTGGGCGGGAGCTGGGCGCATAGCACCCAGTTCCCCATATGGCCGACGGCTACGATTTGAGCCCGCGGGGGCTGAGAGGAGGAGGCGGTGAGCTGGTGGCGGTGTGTGGTGGAGGTGC
Source organism: Sequoia sempervirens (assembly GCA_007258455.2). Taxonomy (NCBI): domain Eukaryota; kingdom Viridiplantae; phylum Streptophyta; class Pinopsida; order Cupressales; family Cupressaceae; genus Sequoia; species Sequoia sempervirens. The sequence goes on along the minus strand of VDFB02338928.1, from coordinate 101,208 downwards.
TCAGGCGGTGGCCGCCTGGTGGCCGCCGGGCGGCACTGCACATTTGAACTGCAAGTGCCGAAACCCACCAAAATTTCTTGATTTTTTAATTATTTTTTTGAATTTTTCTCGATTTCGATGCATCGTGAAGCGTGCCTGGGGGCCGTACGACCTCCAGGTAAATTTTTTTTGCCTCCTCAGATGACTGTGTCCAAATCAGACAAATTTTATATGAAAATGGGGGTTTTTGGGCGCTGCGAATCCAACGGTGAGGTCCGTTTGGGCCCAAAGTGCTCTGAAAAATCAGGTGACCCCTGGATCTATCAAATAAATCACCGAGCTTGAAACCCTCACAGATCTGGCAAACGGTGATGAAAATCAATGAAATAAAAGTCATTTCTGAATTTTTCCAGCGCTTTGAATCCAACGGAAAACCCCGATATGATCCAAGACGCTCCAGAATGATGCTGAAGGATTGAAACCCTCGAGGGACTCCGAACAAGCTCTGCACTGTGTTCCTCCAAAAAAGCTGAGAAGGGGCTGCAAATCGAGGCTCTGATACCATGTTAGAAAACCAAGATCTGATTGCAAACCTGAATAGACCTTCCACAGAAGAGGAAAATAAAAAAGTAGAAGCTTTTCATAAAAACATGCAATTTGATATATTTGAAAAGACAAATAATTACAAGAGATAATTTGCTTTATAAAAGCAAAGATACCTAAACCTAATCTTATCTTGAGCAACAAGATAGCTCGATAAGATAACGATAAGATCCTATAACTTAGGAATTAAATAAATCCTAAGTAAACTTATGCAAAGTGTAATTAATAATTAATTACACCAATAGGGGGAGGGAGAGGTTGAATATGTTGTATTTATAGATTTCATGTGATATTGATCAATGGTTGAGATTAAACAAAAGAATGAATAGATCAATGAATGAGAATGTTTGAGAGAAATTGATATAGAGTTAATTTATTGCATGGTATGGATTCATTAAGAGAATTGATTGATGAGATAAGTATTGAGTAACTATTAGTGAAATTGTATAGATTAGATAGAAGACTGAATTGATTGGAGAGTGAACTTAAAGTGAGTGGAATTTAGCAAAATAGGTGGAAAGACATGGATAATTAATTAAAGAAAAAATTAAATAAATTAAGTATTTAATTCATAAGAAAGTTGAGAGAAATAAATAAAATAATAATTTTTTGGGAGGATAAGTGTGGGGGGATACCCCACTATTGATAGTTTGGCAGACATGCAACATTGAAAAGGATTACTCACACAACTTTGGGGATTGAATGTGAGGGATTATTTGGAAATCAAAATTTTTGATGGAAGTTATAGATGGAAATGGAAGGATTTTAGTAGGCTCAGTCTCCTAGTTGCTGAAAACACAACTACAATCGATTCTTAAAGACATAACCATAATCATCCAGGAGGGAGAGGATAGGCTGGTCTAGACTGCCTAGTTTGGGGTGGAATAATACTAAGGATTTTTGATGTTTTTCATTGATTTCAAAGGTTGATGGAGTTTGTTGATGTATGTCCTTGAGGTCAAAATTTGGAGTAGATTCCAATATGGTGTTCATGGTTCATAGAGTTGCTTTTGGAGTTGCCTCAGGACAAAGTCATTGTTGATACTTGATGGTGTTTTGATATGTCAGAGGTATTTGTCATTTAGTTAGAGGTATTGAGGTATTTTTCATTCATATACTCATTACACATTCATCATTCATTTCATGGTGATGATACCTCCTTTGGTTCATGAAAAGGAATGCAGTTTGGTGTCAATGCCTAATACATTTTGATGCTGATAGTGATGCAAAAGTGGTGTTGATAGGTACTTGTCAAAGGTAATTGTCTTGTGTTGATGCATCCTTTGATCTTCATGACAAAGACAAGGTTCAATATGAAATATTTGCTTCTTGTTCATTAAGGTATTTAGTGGAAGAGGTCTGCTTAATCTTTATCATTCAGGTATTTAGTGGAAGAGGTTTTCTTAATCTTGATCATTTAGGTATTTAGTGGAAGAGGTTTGCTTAAAGGCATGATTGAAGAAAGAGATTCTTTATTAAGACCTTCCCTTAGTGTTTTTATAAGGATCAAGGTTCTAATCCCTAATGTTTTTCTTCTTATGAAGTTCATTGTGCAAGGTTAATCACTTTTCTTGAAATTTGAAGGCGACTTGCTATCACCGATAGATAGTTACTTAAGTGATGACTTAAGGGGGTCATTCACATTGGATAACTAGCCTTTCCTCTTAGGCTCATTGGTCAGATAGGTTAAGAACTTATATTATACCCCACATTATAAGATCAATGGTTATTATTCAATTGAGAACTTGGTGGGCTTTGAAGATCTATGGTTCTTTTTTGAAACTGACAATGGTTAATGTTGATCGTGATGTTAGTCACACACCAACAGTGCAGATAAATCCTAATAGACAAACTGCGGGAACCTATCTTTACTTGAAAGACTAAACTAGGAAAACCTAAATCTTAGGCTCACTCATCTTAATCCCAAGGCTCGTTTATGTCAGGTCTTGACCATACTAGGTTCACATTAGGGTTCGTTGTGATAATGTTGTTAATCACGAGGGGTATAAGGTAACTTCTGGTTCTCAAAGGAATCATAAAGATAAATGGAAGATATTCTCAGTCCAGTCATCATAAAATTTCATGAAATCAATAGATTTGCAATAATATTTCATGAATTTCAAACAACTATGCTATCACTTAAGTACATTTAGCTTTAAGAATTCAACAATATTATGGAAAAAAAAGATTTGCAATAAAATTTCTGTTCATTTATCTATTTTTTTGAAACATTTTTCTAAAATTTAAACATCTATTCTAAAATAAAACATAAAAAATACTTGAAAAAGTAAAATTGCTCCCAAGTATTATCAACACATGCCTCAAGAATTAACCAAATCAAAGCAAACCACTCTATACTTCAATAGATTGCTTCACAACTAGGCATAAAATGATGTGATATTTTAGAGAAAGGGGGGAGTTTATTTGGACACCAGGTAGGTTCTATATGCACCCTTAAATAACACAACATACAGTCTTGTCCAACTCAACAAACAACCAGCTACATAAGATTTCATACCAGACGGTAGCTTTCAAATTGGCTTTGATATTGATTAGCTTCTATATACATACTGTTAGGATTTAGGTGCCATCAACCTTGTAAATCCTTTAATTAATTATTCTCCTAAAGTTTTTTCAACATTTACCCATAAGAGGTGAAACCGTTTGACCAACGGTGGTGAAAGAGACAATGTAAATGTAGTGTTACCGTTACCATTTGTCATTTAGGAAAAAGAAAAAAATAGCTAGGCGTCCCACTTGGAATCTCCTAGAATGAGGTTGTTAGGATGTTGTAAGAGCATCTATGACATGTATGACAATTTTCATAAGATACTATGACAGTATGACAGATTCCTATGACAAGTATGATATATTCCTATGACATAATATGCTATCTTTGACCTTAGGTGCTCATGCATAAGTTATGCCTTATGACAGCTGTAAAAAAATCTGTAAGAGGCTATTCTTAGGATGTCATGACCATTTCATGAAGGGAGGCATGGGTTTTTCTAGGTGGTATTTTTGCCTATTGTTTGGTGAAACCATGGTGGTTTTCATCCTCACAAATCTCTTTAAATAGGGGCCTTGAGCTAGAGTTATTCAATTCAGTTTTGCAGGTTTGCAAGGTAACAAGGTGCTACAGGATTTTACAGGGATGATAAGAGAAGTCTATTTCTGCATTTAATATTTTAAAATATTAGTAATATACTTTCCTCTCTTTCGGTGGTGGAGTTTTTTCCCTTCGGGGTTTCTCCACATAAATCTGTTGTTGCATGTGTTATGATTCTTCTATCTCTCTCTCTCATTCTTTCTTCACACTAAGGCTAAAGGTTAATCTACATATTTCAGATTTTCATTCACCTATTTAAGTTCATATTGCAAGCTTTCTTCACCTTGATAATCAACATTTGGTATCAGAGCTAATGGTTTTGTTAAGGAAGGGAAGCTTTCCTTTTAAAGTGTTGAAGGTTTTTTGTTGCAGTGGGAGCTTTTGTGTTGTGAGTTTTGCAAATTTGTGAAAGATTGCATACCATGGCCTCCACCTCTCATCAAGATATTGAGAAGTTCAATGGCACTGGTTACAAGATGTGGAAGTTGAAAGTGGAGGATCTCCTTGAGGAGAGAGATCGGTGGTTACTAGTTTCAGTTGATAAGAAGCCATCTACTTCAACCTTGTTAGATGAAGATTGGAAGAAGTTAGACAAGAAGGCTTGAGGAACCATTTGGTTGTTTCTCACTGATTCTGTCCCCCTGAATGTCTCTTTAGAAGACACAACATACAAGCTTTGGAGGAAGATAGGCGAAATCTATCAAACTAAGAGTTTTTCTAACAAGTTGTATCTAAAAAGATGTTTATATTCATTAAAGATGAAGGATGGTGATTCTATTGCTGAAAATTTGAATGCTTTTAATTTGATTATAAGTCAACTTGCATCTATTGATGCTAAAATAGAAGATGAGGATAAATGTATTCTATTGATTTTCTCTTTGCAAGAATCTTGGGAAAATTTAATTATGGTTATAACAAGTGGTGCTGCAGAACCTAAGATGGATAATTTTATTCCCATACTTCTTTCAGAGGAGATGAGGAGAAAGACCATGCGTAGTGGCTCCCAAGATGCCTTGCATGTGTGAGGTAGGCCCAAGGAGAAAGGAACTAAAGGGGATAAGAATAAGGATAAGTCTAAAGGACGATCTAAGACCCCTAGAAAGAGTAGCGTGAAGTGTTGGAACTGTGGTAAACGTGGAAATGTGAAGAAGGAATGTAGAAATAAGAAAATGAATGCAGATTCCTTCACAGAAAAGTCCTCTGATAATAGTGATTTTGATGCTTTGATTATTTCAGCTAACACAGTTTGCAATGATGCTTGGCTTATTGATTCAGGTGCTTCCTTCCATATGACTCGTCACAAGGAGTGGTTTTCTACATAAAAAGCATATAATGGAGGAGAGGTCTTCATGGGTGACAATAGCTCACAAAAAATTGTCGGTAAAGGAAAGGTAAAGTTGTGTTTCAGTGAAGGGAGGGTTAAAATCCTTGATGATGTTTTACATATTCCAGGACTTACAAAAAGTTTAATTTTGGTTTCCAAGTTGAATGATTCTGGAATGCATGTGACATTTGACAAGTCTAGTTGCAGGATGGTAAGGGGAAGTTTGGTGGTTGCTAAAGGATCTCAGACATGGAATCTTTTTACGCTACATGCCTCTACTTTTTGTAACTCCTCTTTTGTAACTAGCACTAAAAATGCATGTATGTTGTGGCACCATATATTGGGTCACATTGGTGAAAAAGGTCTTAGGAAAATACTTGATAAGAAACTAGGAGACAGTATTTCTGATTATTCTGTTGGTAAAAATGATTTATGTGAGGATTGTGTGTTTGGTAAACAAAACATGTCATCATTTCCTAGAGGAACTAATAAAGCTAATGGATTGTTAGAACTAATTCATTCAGATGTATGTGGTCCAGTGGATACAAATTCTTTGGGTAGATCTCATTATTATGTTTCCTTCATTGATGATTACTCAAGATATAATTGGATTTATTTTATGCATACAAAATCTGAAGTTTTCACCAAATTTAAGGAATTTAAGGAATTGGTTGAAAAGAAAACAAATTATAAGATAAAATTATTGAGATCTGACAATGGGGGTGAATATTGTTCTAAGTAATTTGATGAGTTTTGTAAACATGCAGGAATTGTTAGGCAAAAGACTACACCTTACACACCCCAACAAAATGGGGTAGTAGAAAGAATGAACCGTACATTAATGGAAAGAGCTAGAAGCATGTTAAGTAGTGCTAAGTTAGATAAATGTTTTTGGGTAGAAGCTGTTGGTACTGCATGTTATTTAATTAATAGATCTCCTTGTAAAGCTCTTGTTGATAAACCACCTTATGAAATGTGGTTGGGTAAAGATCCTTCAGTTTCACATTTAAGGGTCTTTGGTTGTGAGGTTTTTGTTCATGTGCCTAAAGAGAAGCGGTCTAAATTGGATCCCAAATCTTAGAAATGCATCTTTTTAGGTTATGGTGAAAATATTAAAGGTTATAAACTTTGGAATCCGCTAACACAAAAGATTATATTTTCTAGAGATGTTATTTTTAGGGAATTTAGAGCTAACTCTAGAGATGAGCAACCAAAGGAAAAGTCAAAAATAGTGCATTTTGAAACTAAGCAAGAAGATGCACATGTGGAAGAATAGAGAGATGGACAAGATGATGAAGAAGAAGAGAGTTATGAAGAATCTGTTGTAACAGAAGAAGTTGAAAACAATGAGGATGAAGTTGAGGAGGAACCTCTTACTCCACCTTTGAGAAGGTCCACAAGACAACGAAATATAGTTGACAGGTATAGCCCACCTAATTTTTGTTGTAAATTTTCTTTGTTATGTACTGATGATGAACCTTGATCTTTTAGGGAGGCTCTCTCTTTAGAAGAATGTGAGTCTTGGATGCAAGCCATGCATGATGAGATGACGTCTTTGAAAAATTGTGACACCTGGGATCTTGTTAGTTTTCCCAAAGGAAGAAAGGCCTTTGGTTGTAAGTGGGTATATAAAAAGAAGTTTGGTGCAAATGGTAAGATGGAATGGTACAAGGCCAGATTAGTGGCCAAGGGCTATTCCCAGAGAGAGGGAGTTTATTTTGGTGAAATATTCTCTCCTTTTGCTAAGTTAACTTCTATTAGATTCCTTTTATCCATTGTTGTTGCTTATGATTTAGAAATAGAACAAATGGATATTAAAACTGCTTTCTTGTATGGGGATCTCAAGGAAGAAATTTATATGCAACAGCCTGATGGTTTCGTTGTGAAAGGAAAAGAACACTTGGTTTGTAGGTTAAAACGGTCTCTATATGGTTTGAAACAATCACCTAGGATGTGATTCCAGAAGTTTGATTCCTTTGCATTAAAGTTGGGTTTTGTTAGAAGTGAAGAGGATCACTATGTTTATTTTAAAGTCATTGATGATTAGATACTAATTATTGTCTTATATGTGGATGATATGTTGTTCATTGGTAACAATAAGGCAATGATTAGGGAACTTAAAACTCATCTTTCTGGCACATTTGATATGAAAGATTTAGGGGCTACAAAATATATTATTGGGATGGAAATCATTAGGGATCGGGTTCACAGAAAGCTTTGGTTAAGTTAGAGTAAGTATGTTAACACTATTTTGCAGAGGTTTAATATGCAGGACTGTAAATCAGTAAATATTCCATTTCCTGTTGGTACTAAGTTAAGTTTAGACATGTGTCCTGAATTGGATGATGATATTGATGAAATGTCTAAAGTTCCTTATGCTAGTGTTGTTGGTAGTTTAATGTATGCAATGGTTTGTACTAGACCAGCTATAGCCCAAGCAGTGGGAGTTCTAAGTAGGTTTATGTCTAACCCTGGTAAAGAACATTGGAATTTTGTTAAAAGGGTATTTAGATATTTGTGAGGAACTTCTGATTACTATTTGGTTTATCATGGTACTGACAATGTGGATAAGTCATTGGACATACAGGGTTTTGTTGATGTAGACTGGGCAAGTGTTGGATAGTCAAAGGTCTACTAGTGGCTATGTGTTTACTTTGTTTGGAGGTGCAGTGAGTTGGATGAGTAAAAGACAACCTACAGTTTCTTTTTCCACCACTGAAATAGAGTATATGGCTGCTACACATGCCTCTAAGGAGGCGGTTTGGTTACAAAGACTTGGTAATGGTATTGGTTTTGATTGTAGGATAGTGAGGATCAGATGTGATAGTCAGAGTGCCATATGTTTGGCTAAAAATCCTATGTATCATGCTCGTACTAAGCATGTTGATGTTCAATATCACTTTGTGTGAGAAATAGTTGAGAATGGATAGGTCTTGATTGAAAAAGTTGGCACTTTGGATGATGTTGTAGATTCTCTTACAAAGACAGTCACCACTGATAAGTTCTCTTGGTGTAGAAAGGCCATGGGCCTTGACCACTGTACTTAATTCTATGTAATTGTATCTCTATGGGTGTAATTTACAATGTATGATGTCAAGTGGGAGAATGTTAGGATTTAGGTGCCATCAACCTTGTAAATCCTTTAATTAATTATTCTCCTAAAGTGTTTTCAACATTTACCCATAAGAGGTGAAACTGTTTGACCAACGGTGGTCAAAGAGACAATGCAAATGTAGTGTTACCGTTACCATTTGTCATTTAGGAAAAGGACAAAATAGCTAGGTGTCCCACTTGGAATCTTCTAGAATGAGGTTGTTAGGATGTTGTAAGAGCATCTATGACATGTATGACAGTTTTCATAAGATACTATGACAGTATGATAGATTCCTATGACAAGTATGACAGATTCCTATGACAAAATATGCTATATTTGACCCCAGGTGCTCATGCATAAGTTATGCCTTATGACAGCTGTAAAAACATCTGTAAGAGGCTATTCTTAGGGTGTCATGACCATTTCATGAAGGGAGGCATGGGTTTTTCTAGGTGGTATTTCTGCCTATTGTTTGGTGAAACCATGGTGGTTTTCATCCTCAGAAGTCTGTTTAAATAGGGGCCTTGAGCTAGAGTTATTCAATTCAACTTTGCAGGTTTGCAAGGTAACAAGGTGCTGCAGGATTTTATAGGGATGATAAGAGAAGTCTATTGTTGCATGTAATATTTTAGAATATTAGTAATATACTTGCCTCTCTTTCGGTGGTGGAGTTTTTTCCCTTTGGGGTTTCTCCACGTAAATTTGTTGTTGCATGTGTTATAATTCTTCTATCTCTCTCTCTCTCTCATTCTTTCTTCACATTAAGGCTAAAGGTTAATCTACATATTTCAGATTTTCATTCACCTATTTAAGTTCATATTGCAAGCTTTCTTCACCTTGATAATCAACACATACACATTTTTTTATCTGGAATGATTCAAAAAATAGGAAAAATAACAAAACTTGAAGAAGTTTTGGCTCTCTGACATCCACAAATTCTGAACTTAACTTAAAATGAAACATGTCTCGACCTTTTATAAGAACAAGACATAGGGGAGATAAGACAAATACATGAGAGGAAATCCAAGGGATGAATAACAACAAGGCATGTGGAATATGACAACTGACAGGAGAATTGCTGACAAAGTCAATGGATGTCAACCTTCCTTAGCAAGTTAATATCTTTCAAGTCTTCATCTTTGTAATATCAGGGTTCCATCTTGGAACCAAAAAAACCTGCCAAACAAAATGTAGGAACTTCCCATACATTCAAAATGATCAAGTGAACCTTCTATTCCTACATTTAGATTCAGACTCAGAAGAAAAATTCTCGAAATTAAATGACCTTGGGAATAAGCACACTCCTTCGTCACATGTGTAATACCAAGGCTTCCGATTTCCCGATACCCAGTGCTTCTTTGCAACAAATTTTTTCCTCGCATGAGCTTCCAAAGCATACTACCGAACCTGGTAACACCATCGGATTTTCCTACAACCCAAGTTTTCCTAACCGTCCATACCCGAATGTTGCATCACAATCACTTCCTCCTGCAAGCACAAATTCCACATGATATTAAATCCATTTTTAAAACATTCATAAAACTCTCATGAAAACAAAACCATCATTAATAATCATCACTTTAAACACATCATAAATATCATGCTTTTAAAGTCATTCTCCATAATTATCCCTTTTAATCGGGTTTCCAGACCTCGGACCCTCGGGAAAACTTAAAAATTTAACTTTAAACTTTAACACTGTTACTCGGTACCCGGTACCCAATACTTCAACTTTTACCAAAAGATTTTCCCAGACCCTAGATTCCACCGAAACCTCCATGCTTTCCTGAACCTTTTCTCCTAGACCAAAACACTTCACCCAAAACCTTGCATTAACATTTTTACATTTTTGGCCTTTCGGTACCCAGTACCCGGTACCAGATACACTCGAATCAGGAAGTACTCCAAAATTTCATTTTGAATTTAACTTCCGGTGATCTCTTCAACTAGCTAGCACCTGCCATAAGCATTAGTTTTCACTTGGGTCCCCAGGTCTTGCAGTCTTAGGGCATGTTGTGAGACCACACAACTTGCAACCAATGAAACCAAATTTAAAAGAAACTTAGGATCAAATCACCCGCTAAAAATTATAACATACATATTTTCAAACAATAATGCCTTACCTTTACTGGGTTCTGACATAAAGATAATATAATGTCTCTAGAAAGTATGAATGTGTGCTTTGATTAATTTCAGTTTCCAAAACTTGGTAAAAAAATTAGTTCATTGACATTGAACTACATAATTTGGTAATCCTCCAAAGCCAACCATAGATAGAACCTTGCTGCCAGTCAAACATCCATAGCCCCGACAAGGTTATCTCTGTAATTCCCCCAAACATAACTCTATTTCCAGTCAGGCGTCCAAAGCCCCAATAGAGATATTTGGATAGCCTAAAGAGTTGAATTTTTTTTCTTCTGATATTTATTTGATACTCATTTTTTTTTTTGATATTTCATTGTAAGCTCATTTTCTTCAACTTGTAGGCAATGAAGCCCACTATTAGGTTGGGAATTACAATGGTAGCAAAGGTTACATTTTGATTTTTCATTCAATGCAAATCCCTTCATCATTTCACCAATTCCCAGAAACTCAGTTAATTATTCCCTATAGGTGCAATTTTCTAGCTAAATTGTACCACCCTTATGCCAAATCCCAGCTAATTGTAATTCATTATCTGTTGAAAAATATGCATAAGTTAAAATTTAGCAGCAAGCAATTCAATCGCCAAATTAAATCTAAATTTAAAACTATCAGTTACCACCCTTCCATTTTATTTTTTTTATGGAAACCACTAAAACACTTGGCTAGCAATTTTGATTTGATAGTGTTGCACTACATTAATGCATCATAGTTGTCATGATGACACTTAATTTTGACCATAATAATCTTCCTTTAATTCGCACGCCTTAAAACATGCGTATTATTTCTTTTCAATTACTAGATGCTAACGTGTGCCACCTTACCGGCTTGATTTTCCTTCCTGCATTGCACACATGGACACCTTCATGATTAATACGACTCAATAAAACATAATGAAATGACCACCATTAATTTTGAAATCTTCAATTTTCTTTATTTGTGATCTTCGTACTGAAAAAATTCGAAGCAATGACCACCAATTCTATGAGAATTAATTAGATTTAACATTTTTCTCTGGAGAAACTTGTCTGGTTGCCACCTCAACTTTCATTTTCCAAGAATTTGATCCAAGCAACTATGTACTATAGATTTCTCATGGTTTTTTATAAATTTCACACTTCTCTTTCAAATTCATCACATCTTTTCTTTTTCTCAATTATCGCTTAGATTTTATGCTCTTCTTGTGCTTTCTTGCTTCCAAGCTATGGACACTCCAATTTTCTTGACCCACGTTCGTCGCCATAATGGCTTCATGGGTTGCATTACTACCAAATGACTTGACAAGGTTTACTTTCTTTGAACTACCAAATTTATTGCACCAAATTTGCGCTTGGCTCTCAGGGAATTTTTTGTAGAATATAGAGAATATTATAGGCTGAATTCAAACTTGGCTTCATGGTTCATAGCCTCACTCCTGGATCTTGGGCTCTCTGTTGCTGAAGTTTACACAGCTACTCAACTGATAGTGTGGCCTGATTTATTGGGGAATTTGAACTATGTCCTATTTGTTGCACACCCGGCTGTTGGAATTCCCTATGCTGATGACATTCCTCTATTGCTGGAATGAGGAGAATTAGTTCCTCTTTGACCCTTTTTGACTGATCTCCATACCCATGACTTTGATGCTCACCAGGACAATGCTTACTTGGGATATACTACCCTTATAGATGAGGCATCCCAGATTGACTGAATGACCACCTTGCTGATGCAACTTGGTTCCTCCCTTTTGCTCTTTTTGCACTTTTACGATGAGAAATTTTGTATTTCCATGTATATACAAAGTATACACATATATATGAAATTTTTTACACATATATATGAAATTTTTTCTTTCGTACATTATGTGTTTTTACTGTTCATGGTTTCTGTATAGGAGCAAATTTGCACCTCTCATGTAAATTCCCCTTTTACATCTCCTACTTTAGAAAAATAAAACTCGAGTAGATAATTCCACGTCACTCACCTTCCTTCCATCCACTTGCAATTTTTCATGTGTGTTAGTAGGGGAATTTTTTTCAGGGATGCGAGTGCAACACACAAACGTTTGCACGGTGCGCTACCGTCCATGACAAATTCTTGCCTCTGGAGTCTGCAGGGATGTTACATTCTCCATTGGGCATGAAGTGTAACACCTCTATGTTGACTAGCCGACTTGAAAATGACTCTTTCCCTCCCATTTTTATCTTCAAATGCATCCATTTCACATTCATTCATGCTTCCACGATCTCTTCAACATCTCTTTAGAAATCTATCTCATCTTCTTGGAAATTCATGTAATCTTCTACAATCCATTGAGCATTACACAACAACTTGTTGGGTATGTGTAGAATCATGATGGGCCAAAAAGTGGCGATATGAAAAAAATAGCATTTTCACCAAAAAACACAAAAATCTTGAGTTGACTTTTTTTTGGGTTGGGTGTCAGTACATTGCTCCAAAGCAATGCCCAAGCCAAAGTAACACAAATAGGATATCTGATACAAATCGAATATCCAATATGTAGCGGATATCCAATTTGTATTAGATATCTAATTTGTGTCGGGTATATATACCTAGCCGCGACCATTTTAAACCAATTAACCCATTTTAAACCATTTTAAGCCATAGTGGCAATGACATGAGGCATATCCAATATCATATTTGAGCTGATATTCGATTTGCAAGGTAAGTTTTTGGTTTTTTTTTTGTTTTAATCAATTTTTGTATTAGTTTTGTATAATTTTAACTAGTTTTTTATGGATTTTTATTAAAAACTAGGGTTTTTTTTGTGGATTTTTATTAAAAACTAGGGTTTT
>VDFB02338928.1:0-80582 GCA_007258455.2 Sequoia sempervirens | reverse complement strand
GAGTGGGGGAGAGATATAGGGTAGAGGGGAGAGAGAGAGGAGTGATTGAGTGAGAGACTTGGGAGAGAGAGAGAGGGAGCGAGAGAGAGGGAAAGAGATAATATTTAAATATTTTATATATTAGTAATATATGTATATATATATATTTATACATTAACTAAAATATAGAAATAACATTTAAATATTATACATAATAATATAATATATTATATATTATACATAATTTCGTAAGATATTATCACAAATTGTATATTATAAACTATATTGTATATTCTAAATTAGATATATTAAAATAACCTATAAACTATTTATTGCATTTTTTAAATCATATATTATAAACTATATTACATTTTTTAAAATCATATATAAAGTATATCGGATATCTGATTAGATCAGATATCTGATTCAAATCGGATATTCGATATTTATGACACAAACCTTATTGCCTAGGGGTTAGCCTCGGGCATGCTTTGGAATTTGGCTAGGCCATTCCAATCCTAAGAAGTCAACACAATAAACATGTTTAACAACTTACCTTGCTTTTCTAGACTTCACCCATATGGTTGACAACTTTTTTTTTACCCAAAATTGATGAAACAAAAAAGGATTTCTAAAGGATATTCTCAACTTTCCACCAATATAAATTAAATGCTTTACTTTGAATTTAATAAATAATAATTATTCATTTTCTATTAGAATTACGACTAAAGTCCTGATTGATAGGCTGATTGAAAAACATCTATAACTTTCAAACAGTATCACATTTTTTGAATCCAAAACATGTGTCACATTCTATGCTTCGTAGACTATAGGATTAAAAAAAAAATGAATTTCATGAAGTTTTGACCAAGTTAAGGTGGTTAGACATACAAGTTTTTTATATTTTTTAAAAGTTGTAATAAAAAATTCATAATTAATTATTTACTTGGAAAAAAAATACAAAAAAATATACATCACATCGGGACATGAGTCCTCTACTTATATCTAAAATATTATAAAAAAATATTATCATTTTATTGTGGTTAAGGTGGTCGATTGACAGACACCTACTTCTTATTTTTCCCTAAAATTTAAGTACTCTTGCATTGAAATTTCAAATTTTTCACCAAATAGATTTTTAAATAAACCTAATAGTTTAGAAACTACTTTCAATTTTCCACAGATTCTATTCTTACATATTTTTGAAATAATATAGATAACTTATTCAAATTTTTACGTCAAGTTGCCTAACTCTGATTTTGCTGAATTTTCATTACCACTTAAGGGCCTATTTTTTCCATGATGATCCTACACATACCTTGTTGCTCCATCAACTTCATTTTGTATGTGTTGTGCTACCATAGAAGCTATGATTTTGGAGTCTTGTGAGACCTCCCTTCATCACCACTACAACCATGTCGACTTTGCCAAGCTTGTTGTCTTGCATTATCCCTTCATTAGCCTTGAGTGCCTTTGGGTGGATGTGGTATTGCTTCACTATCCTCTCTTGTTGTGGTTTGATGAAGTAGCATTGCATCTTTTGTAGTGTTTGATACTTTTCTTTCTATTTCCTTACTGCATTTCTACTTCGTGGTTTTCCTGGCTATCCGTGAAGGTGGAAATATCAAAATGGGGGTTTGACTGAGGAAAACCCTTATACAGCCACAACATTTTTCCTTTCTTGGCTGTTTGTAGGTGTATGTGTGTGTGGAGCTTGTTGGTGAACTGGAATTTTAGTGATTTGGACTTCGTCACCGCAATTTTTATTATCTCCTTCATTATCTCTATAGTTACTATTTTACCAACTATTATTTATATTCTGTTAAGCACATTAAAACTCATTGACTAGACTGCAAGTAGGTTTTCTGGCACTCTATAATGCACCTTTCACTTTCTAGCCATATAGATGATAGCGTGACAGAGCGACACCAACGTGCCATGTTGTCATCCCATATCCACATTGTTGTCTTCAGACAAAGAGTTGTCAGAGGTACAGTTCAGGTTCTGAAAACTGAATCGTCTAGCCCCATTTAACATTTGGATCAGTAGAGTGGTAGAAGCACTTGAGAGTTATCTTCATTCTCTATCCTCAACCTAAAACACCCACTTAGCTTGAGGAAAGCTAGGGAATCCTTCTGCTCTCGGTTCTCCGTGACCTGGAGCCTTGGTGTGGTTGGTCCCCCTACCATACATTTTTGGTGAATCTGACATGAACAACATCTATCCATTTGTTTTTGTTGAGACTTTTCCCTTCGCACCTAGTGACTATTGTATACCTAAGTGTTGTGAAGGTTTATGAGCATCACAACCCAGTCCATGACATTTGGGTACGTTGTTAGAAGGAGCGTGTGACACCTACCAATGGAAAAGGCGAAGGTCACTTCCAATTTTACCACCATTTTTTCCATTGGTCTGGCTATAGATTTTCAGACCTTGTGAATCATTTGGAGAGAGCACCAAACATGGCAAGAGCTGCTAGACTTGCTAGCGAGGTGAGATATCTATTAGGAATGGATCAAATAGACATAGAGTTCTTACATGGCCTCACTGATCTAATCGAAGCCTATATCCCCTCATATAAGACTAGATCGAGCACTACCCGAGGAGAGGTGCTTGATGCCTATGAGAGACATATAAGCATCTCGATTCCTACCACATCTATATACATGGCCAAAATAGGCCCTTCGTTTAGTGTTTCCTCTGCTTCTCAAAGGCCTAACACTGTTAAGGCGAGTAGAATACCCCTTGGTTTTAGCTTCACCCCTCCCATTTCCCTTGGTGATGAAGGCTCTGGTGGAATGAGTGGTGATGGATTTGGTAGTGGAGGTGGCACTAGTGGAGGTGGCTCGGGTGGAGGCCATGGTGGTGGTTTTGGTAGCGGAGGTGGCTCTGGTGGAGGTCCTACCGATGGTGGTGGCTTCGACAGTGGTCATGACGGTGGTTCTAGTGCTGGTGGTTTTGGAGGTTCCACTAGGCCTTTGTCATCCTCTGACCCTGTTCTAAATGCTATCAGATGTAAAACTAGTTATGAGCCTTTCTCAAGCCTTTTCCCAACCTTTCTTCAAGCCTTTCTGAAAGAAGGGAATTCAGAGTTACTTTCCCAAGAAGTATTATGAAAGGACAAGGTCCAAGAATCCTAGCTAAAAGATGGGGATATGAATACAAAATATTTTCACGCTGCTACCCGATCAAGAAGAGATCGCAATTGAATAAGTAACATTACTCTGGAGGATGGGTCTGTGGTCTGTGATCGGGAGAGCCTGGAGGGGGAGGTGGTCTGCTTCTTTTCATAATTATTAGCTACCAGGTGGGATGGTCAGGCCAGGGATGTAGAGTTTCTTGGCTGCATCCCAAAGATCATAAAAGACAACAACAACAACAAAATGTTAACAAGCCCATTCATGGTTGAAGAAGTCAAGGTGGAAATGTTTGGATTAAATCTTGACAAGGCCTTGGGGCCTGATAGGATACTGATCAATTTTTTTCAAAAATACTGGAGTTTCGTTGGTTTGGATGTATGGAAATTTGTGGAGGAAGCTAGGAAAAAGTATAAGTTTGTAAAAGACATTAATAACATAGTGGTGGCCTTGATTCCCAAAAAATAGGATTATTCTTCCTTTGCTAACTTCCATCCAATCTCGTTGTGTAATAGAGTTTATAAAATTATGGCCAAAGCAATGTCAAATTGGTTAAAGAAGGTGATGGGTTCAATTATCTCAGTAAAAAAAAATGGATTCACTCTCGACAGGGAGATAATAGATAGCATAATAAAAAATACAGAGACTATTCATTCGATCACCTCTAAGAGAATGAAAAGTATGGTTATGAAACTCGATGTTAGCAAGGCATATGACTGTGTCCACTGGGAATTTCTTTTGGTGATTTTGGAAAAGTTTGGGTTTGCACCAGAATAGGTGGAATTGGTAAGATGGTGCATTTCTTCTCGTTATTTTATATTAGTAAATGGTTCGATGTGTGGTTTTTTTAGTGCAACTAACAAGATCCTCCAAGGCAATCCTTTGTCACCTTTTCTGTTTGTCATTATAGCCGAAGCCATGGGATGCCACTTTAGGGGTCTGAGGGAAGCTCTCATTTGGAAAGGGATCCAGATGGCTGATGGGGTTCATAACATTACCCACAATCAATTCACAAATGATATGACTTTGTTTGGGGAATCTACATTGAGGGAGGCTGAATTCAGAAAAGGTGCCTTGGATAGATACATAACAACTTTAGGTTAGGTTTTGAACAAGGAGAAGTTTGAAATCTACTTCTTTAACAAAAAGAAGGATCTACAAAGGAATATTTCGAGGATGTTAGGTTTTTCGATTGGAACGCTTCCATCTAATCACCTAGGGGTGCTACTATTCCAAGGAGCATGCAAAAGAAACACTAGGAGGAGGTCCTGAATAAGTGTAGGTTGAAAAAGGAGGCCTAGAAGCACAAGTGGCTATCATTTGCTGGCCGAATTCAAATGATAAAATTAGTCCTTGATGTTGTTCCTATTTTCATCATGTCTTGTTTTAAGATGTCGTCAAAAGCAATCGATTGTCTTGAGATTCTATTGAAGAAGTTTATGTGGGAAGGGGAAAAGGATGTGAAGTGAATTCATCTGATAGACTGGGAGATTTCCTGTTTGCACAAAAATGAAGGGGGGGCTAGGTTGCGTAGGATGGAGCTCCTTAACAATGCGTTAGCAGCTAAGCTAAGCTGAAAAATTTATAAGGAACCAAACAGAATTTAGTGCCGGATCATAAGAGGAAAATACTTGGATAACACAGATCAAACCCACATAATAACTATGGAAAACACTCAAGGTGTGTCAGCGGTCTGGAGATTCATTTGGCAGAGCTAGGGGTTGATCACCGATCACGTTTCATGGCAGATTGGGGATGGGAGGTTGTTGAATTTTTGGTCTGATTCATGGTGTGGCCTTCCTTCCATCAATACTGTTTTTATAGATAATGAATGGATTGAAAGTGTTATAAGTGTTCGTAGAAGCAAGGTGGCTGATTACATTAGGACAAATTCTTCCTGTGGGGGCCTTGAATTGGAGTGGGTAGGCCATGAGGAGTTTCAAATTCTGGTTGAGGATAAAGCTAAACTGAAATCCATTATTGGTGATAGGAGAGTGTAGCTAACACGTGAAGCATACAAGATTATTTGGTGCGGTGCGCAGTTCGGGGATTACATGGTGAAGCTTGGGTATATGAGTTATAAAGAACATAGGGTACGATGGAAGGTGGCTTGCTTGGCTGTGTTGGAGCTTGAAAATTCTCCCAAAGGTAGGAGATTTCTTATGGATAGCACTCCACAAGAAAATTCTAATAGGTGCAAGGTTGGAAAGATATGGGATATATGGCCCATCGGTTTGTATGTTGTGTTGGGCAGTGAAGGAAAACACAAAAAAATTTCTTCTCACATATCCTTATGTTGCGGATTGTTGGGATTGGAAAATGTAGTCCTTAAATTGGAGCTCCCTAAGATAGATGAACTTGAAGGACTTCCTAGTTAGTTGGCCCAGGTCCATAGGATGTAATTTGTGGCAGGATGTTTGGACAGTGTCCCCCACTCTGCTCGTCTGGCATATATGGAAGGAACAAAACCAAAGGATCTTCAATGAGAAAAGCTTAGAAGTGAATGATTTGATTTGATGATTGGAATATAGCATATGTGAAGTGGTGAATGTTAAATGCAATTCTAGGGGAAATTTTGCATTTACTACTTGGGACAATGGGTTGTGGAAGAACTGGGGGATGTTGAAGCCTCCTACAATTGTGGGTTCTAGATGCTCCAGGAAGAGGCAGGATGTAAGGTGGATTACCCCGCATCTAGGAAGAGTAAAATTGAACTTCAATGGGGCTTCTAAAGGGAACTTGGTTATTACTGGATCTGGCACTGTATTCAGGAATGGTAATGGATATTTTTTGTGGGCTATTGCAAGAGGCATTGGGGCGATGATAAATAATTTGGCTGAGTTTGAGGATCTGTCCATTAGACTCTCCCTATGCATTGAGAAAGGGTACCGCGCAGTTGAAATTGAAGGTGATTCCATGACTTGTATAAATGCTATCTAGAAGAACAAGGTGTTGGACTGGAAGTTAAAAGGTTTGAACTCCAAAATTCAATAGTGTTTGGGTGAGCTGGACGATTATGAGCTGAATCACATGTATTGTGAGGCTAACAAGGTGGCATACATGTTGGCTAATCTTGGGGCCTCTTTAGGCTCGTCTGAGGTGGTGTATAGGGTTTCAGATCTACTAAAAGATCTCAAAGAAGCTATACGCTTTCACATTAACAAAGTATAATGATATTTTGGGTTGAATGTAGTAACTGTAGTGACTAGGAAGTTGTTCTCAGTTGGTGAAATTCTTCTATTTGTAACTACGTTCACTGTAAGGCTAATTGTAATTTCTTTGTGATTAAATAAAATGGAAGCTACCCCATTAGGTAGCATTCACCAAAAAAAAAGATGAATTAATTAAATAATTCAAATTATTTAATGAAAGTAGAAATGGAGAGAAAATTTAAAATTTAAATAATTAAAATTATTTAATTATCAAGGATGAAAGGGAAACACTGTTAATTTAATTAAATAATGAAATTATTTAATTAAAATCAAAAGACAAATTGATGAGCCATGATTAAGGAAATTTATGATGTTTCAGAAGAAACAAGTTAATCAAATTCAAAATAGAGCAAATTGGGTAATCTTAAAACATCACCAAAATGCATCAAATTGGAAGTTGAGTAAGGAGAAACTGAAAAAGAATGATTTATTATTGATCTCCACATGGAATTATATCATATTTTTTTTCATATACAATAGATAAAAAATATGAACAACTGCTACAAAATACATCACAACTCTCTAATCTAGAAGTGAAAACTTACATCAAAACTAGAGCAAAATCCACACAAACTCACCCCAAACTTCATAAAAAGTTCCAAGGAGAAAAGTACATACATGAATGCTGTAATAAAATCAAAATATTTTGTTCACAACAACAATACAATCTGAAACTCTAAAATCTACACTACACACTCCAAACTACAACAAACTCCTACAATCAAATTGGAATAAAGAACACAAACAAAAAGCGTTCAGCACAATGGTAATATCTAAATGAAATTACACTTGGAGACCCTCATAACCAATATATTTGAGCCTCAATCCCCTTGGTTTACCAACCTCGAAGATTCATCCAATTTCATCAGTTTACTAGTCTTTGAAGAATCATCACAACTTGTGAGAGAAAACCATGCATAGAAATGAAACCCAACTTGGAAAACAAGCAATAATATATCAAACCACCACCAAAACCAATTTGGGCACCCAAATCCCACCAAAATCAAGGCTGATTATATATTTTCTCAAAATCAACACCAAACAATAATAAATCAAAATTTCATTTATTATCATCAACATACTTTTCAGCCTTAACTTAGCTTCAATGCCATCCTCCCTACATGACTCCTAAGGTGAATCTAAAACACCATTGGAATGAAGGGGAATTCGTCCCAAGATAGTACATCATCATACTTAAATGATAACACACCTAGATCCCAAATGAAAGAGGGATGATTTCTTTGATCAAGGTATAAGTATTCACTGTGCTCCTCATGAGTGGTTGCCTCTTTGAAAGAGTCATTCTCCATCTTCTTGGGACTGATTTATCTTCATCAACATCATTCTTCGTAGGCTTGGTTTGGAAGTCAAACCCAAAAACCACCTGAAATCTCATCAATGAAATGATATGAATGATAATCAAATGGCAGTGCTATGGGGTATCTAGTTAGAGTAGTTCTTTTGTTGTTGTGCAAAGTAACGAAGGCGGAGTAGTGGAACAACTTGCTAATATGGAGTATCGACCCAAGAATTACCATGTTCCAATCACAGTTTGGGAATGGGATCTTCCCTTATCTGGTTGCATTGATAAGGAGTTACAACATGTATTTAAGGTAAAATTCTCTTCCGTTCTTGGTTGCATTAAAAAATTCATTGGCAAGGACATTCTGCATACAGACTCTTAGTGCATAATTTTCCCTGCCAATCTCTTGTCAATCTTTCTCTCAAACCTGCTTTATTTAGTGAAATTTTTTCATATTGTTCAAAAAATTGCAAACAAAGTGGTGAATGGTAGTTACCTTGAGAATAATGCCATGTTAAAATCAGTTCAAGCCTATGAGTTTACCCAAGGTGATGGTTTTATTGGGGATCTCTTCCCACACCATTATCTGCTGAACAAACAAAGATATGTTGATATATTTGAGGGAATGAAGTTATTAATCAAGAGGGATCCTTCCAGTTTTTTGAACACGACCATTACTAGGCATCATTTTGATTTGGGCAGAGCTAAATCCGATAAGTTTAAAAAGGTGTATCACTTTATTTCTTTTCTGAAAACTCATGAATGCTTTCAAGGGCTTCAAGTTAGTGCAGTGCATCTAGTTCAAAGGATAAACAGGGAGTTGCGCCATGTCCCAGATATGAACATCACAGTGTAGTCCCAAAAAATGGTAGCTAACTAGGTGCTTGTGGTAGCACAAGAGGTGCAAGATGAAAATTCCATTTAGTGTCCTCAGAAGGGAAATTAACTATTCTCATAGTATAAATTTTTGGCTTCTACTGAGAATGTATTAAGCAAAGATGTTTGAAAGTTTGTGGGTAGTAGTCTAGTAGTACAAATTAGATAGTTTAGAAATATAGTTTACTGGTTCTGGGGTGTTTCGATCTTCAAATGTTATAGTTTTTTGGGAAGTTGGGTAGATAGAATTCTCTAATAATGCTTATATCAGCTTCAAAATCTAAGACTCAAGCCACTCATAGCATTTTGTATACATCTTTTACTTATATTATAATATAAATATATAGGCATATATGCCTTTCGCTAAAAAATAAAAAATGATCATCAAGAGAAAATTTGGAGATATCATCACCTTTGCCTCTTCCATTTCCATCTTTTGAAAGTACATTAGAGAACCCATCATCAATATCTACTATACTAGAGACATCAAGGTAGAAATTAGTCTTAGAATCTTCACTAGACGAATCCAAACTAGGATCATGGCTATCATTTTGTTTTGTATTTCATGCACATCCTTATCTTCCATCATTGCATGCATGTCCAAAGAGTCATCCTAATTTTTTTTCATACATTCATCATTCTTCAAAGAACTCACTACATTAGACTTCGCTACTATGAACTCTTCTACAACCAACTGCTCCTCTTCAAATTTTTGTTCAAATCTATCAATCAATCTTTGAAAAACTTCATTAAAATAATTTACCTAAATGTGAAATTGGGTGTTAATACCTTGGTTCCACCAAACATGAGCAGATCCTTCAAGATGCAAGATTGCATATTGAATGGCAACTTGCTTTTTCATAGGACTGAATGTGAAATAGTCCAACATCCTCTGTAACCATGCTCTAGATGAGAATTTTTTGATTTGTCAAAAGTTGGAACTAAAGATTTATTATTTTTACTTCATGAGTTTCTTTCTAATAGGATCTGAGTGATGTCTGTAGCCCTTTTTAGCCAACATTCTTTGCATCAAAGTGACAAAATCACTATATGGGATTGAATTTATAAATCCTTCATCTTGATTAGCATAAGTTTCTTTGATGGCTATTAGATCTCTTGCCGAATATTCCATGGGATCTAAAGGGGAAATGATGTAGCAAGATCACCTTTAGGTAGGAAAATAAACTTGGAAGCTTTTAGATTGCTTTGTTGAACCTTCGAAGAACTCCAACTCTCTTTAGGCGACACTAGATTTTGAAGTTTTTTTGCCAACAACCTCATTGCCTCTCTTGTCTCCACAAGACTGTATAATTTTTTTATTAATCCATTGTAGATCTTGAAATAATCTCTAGTCAACATCAGCCATCTCTTTACTCCTCTTTCTCATTTGCAAAAATATGATCAAACCCTCAGGTTGGCAAGATCGTGGCTCTGATACCACTGTAATATCCCAAATCAAAATAAACTTCAAATTTGATCAAATTATGATATATACCACAAATTACACAACTAAAATCTATAAAATCTCATGATTTCCACAAAATGAACTTATCTCAAGATTAGGAATTATTATTTTTATCAAATTCAAAATAGAGAAAATCGGGTAATCTGAAAACATCACCAAAATGCATCAAATTGGAAGTCAGGTAAGGAGCAATTGAAATAGAATGATTTATTATTGATCCCAACATGGAATTACATCATATTTTTTATGATATATATCAGATAACAAACATGAATAACTACTAAAAAATCATCACAACTCTCTAATCTGGAAGCCAAAACGTACACTGAAACTAGAGAAAACTCTACACAAACTCACCCAAAACTTCATACAAAGTTCCAAGAAGAAAAGTACATAAATGAATTCTGTAATAACAATATTCTTCTCACAACAAAAATACAATCTGAAACTCAAAAATCTACACTACACACTCCAAACTACACCAAACTCCTACAATCAAATTGGAATATATAACACAAACAAAAAGTGTTCAACACAATGTAAATCTCTAAATGAAATTGCTCTTGGAGACCCTCGAAACCACTATATTTGAGCCTCAATACCCTTGGTTTACCAGTCTTGTAGATTCATCCTTCATTGGTTTACCAACCTCTAAAGAATTTTCACAACCTATGAGAGAAAACCATGCATGGAAATGAAATCCAACTTGGAAAATAAGAAATAATATATCAAACCACCACCAAAACCAACTTGGGCACCCAAATTCCACACCCAAGGGAGGGAAACATGAATTTGAAATGTTGTAACTCTCAAAAAAAAGAATGGGTCACCATAAAGTTTGTAACTCCCGCTACCAAAAGGAGAATCACCAATTTGACTATTAACATGCTCTACTAGAAACCCACACCCAATTTGGTCCAAAAATATAATTTATGAATATTCATAAATTTATCACTCAATAATAATTTAATTAATTCACTTTGAAAACATAACTTTTTCGATTCATCCGTAGGTCTTAACTTGCTAAATAAGAAACTATGTTTACCAAAAATAGTGAATTCTATTTTTATGAAAGGGGACATGATAGTTTAGAAGATGTTTTTATTATGTGGGGTGATGTTTTAATTTTCATGAGCATTGGATGGAAGTTCTAGTGAAAGGTATGCTATATGTGGAGTTATTTGGATATTAGTCATGGTGATATTGTTATGTGGATCTTTTGTTGGTATCATGGATTGGTGATTTGTAAAGTGTATGGTGGAAGTTGAGTGTTTACTGAAGCTATAGATACCTGGGTTGATTTTGTTAGTATTGTCAATCATAGAATGGTGGTGGATTTTTTTGAGACATGGTATTGGAGGGTTGTGTGAAAGGGTTGGTCTATTGTTAGATAAGAGTGTTGTTAAATGGTTGTATAAAGGAATTAGTTTGTTGTGGAATAATGTTGGAACTTTTTCCTCCCAAGATATGTGATGAGGTGATGTTAGTGATTCCTTGAATGAGTGTGGTATCAAATGTGGATGGTAACTTGACACCTTGTTGTGCTAATGATAAGAAATATTGATCATGATTGGCTACGATAATATAATCCACACATTTCATGGTGTTAGCATCTTCTTGTGCTTTTTCCAAATATTCAGGTGTTATGTCTTTACTTACGCTGGGTGTAGTCTTATGACTAGGTGGTGGTGTAGTCTTAGGATTAGGTGTTTGAGTAAAATTTGAACTAGACTAATGAACTTTCAAACCAATGGATAAGGGGGTGAAATATATCAACTTAGAAGTAGACAAACTCCTAAGCTAATCTATAAAACTGATAAAATAATATGACCCTTTACTTGTAGAAGGAAAACTTATAAGAAAAAGGGAAAAATTAGAGATAAATGGGTGTAAGATCTAGATAACTTATAAGTCAATTTTGGTAGATAATAGATTGCTGATTATGGATGGGCATGACTATTTTTGGTATAAATTTGAACCTTTTTTTGAATTTTTTAATGGATGTAATGGAAAGATGAAATATATGTGGGATAAATGATTGAAAGATTGGATATGGTTTGTCTTTATTCTATGTGTATGCTAGTAGATATTAAGTTTTTTTATGCACAATTCTATTTCAAAAATTTAAGGATTTTATGATAGTAGTTTGTTAAGTGACAGTCAAAATAAATTACACCAAATGAAAAATCAAATGTGCTTCAAGATGAATTAATTGTGCCAAATAGAGAGTCAATTGCACTTGATTCTATAAAAATTTTCTTAGTTGAGGATTAAAATATGTTTTATCTGAGTTTAAAACAAAATCAATTGTGTGGTTTCTAGGGTCAAGTGTGCAGTTTAAAGGATCCATCAAGCATATTTTAAAAGATTAATTGCATAATAGGAAGGCTCAGTTACAAAATATTAGGAAAAAACTAAGTTTTTTAGTGCTTTGTGTGTAATTAAATTGTACAAAAAGATTGGATGTTACACTAGAGGATAAAAAATTAAGTTTTGGTAGATCAGTTCATTATTCTATAGATTTTTGGAAAATTTAACTATTTTTGAGACTTTTGGCAAGAAAAGTAGAATCACTCAATAAGAAATAATGACTATTTCATATTCTAGGGTAATAAGACCAAATGGTTTTTATTGATCTTGAACATAAAATACACGCCAATCATGAAATACAACCTATTTTATTCAATCAATGTGTGTCTCAGTAGTGTAGGCCCAAGTGATAAAATACTGTAGGATTGCGTTCATGCATGATCCACTCTCAAAATGGGATATATAGGTCTCCAATGCCACAAGGGCTCACCTTCCTCCTTCCCTTGAAGGATTTTTACACCTTCAAAGAAATTCTACCTTTCCTTAGGATGGTACATGTTGGTAGCTTCAAACATGATACTATACCTTGCACCAAACTGGATGAGCTACTAATGATATTAGGCTTATAATACCAAGGTGTTTAGTGGTATTGTGAACAATGAACTTGTTTGTAGTGCTTGAGATTGGGGGGTCTCTCCCTCTCTCCTCACCTAACAAGTCTAGATGGACTAAGGGTCTTGTGGCTTAGCTTGAATGAAATTGGCCACACCTTACAACTAATGTAGGAGCATCTAGATACATGTGCAATCTTGCACACCCAAAAATATGTTTTTTTTCCATATTTTTCTTTTTGGTTGTGTTTTGTTTTGTAGGAATGTTCATATTTTTATCTAATTTTCTCTCTAGATCCCTAAAATTGAAGTCAATTCAAAAGGTTGATTTGTCAAATTGGATTTGGGATTAAAATGCAAAGAATTGTTGATTTTTTGAAATTTATTATGTTGCACATAACCCCACAAACAAGATGGAGGAGGCCATTTTTGGCATTTGTAACTAATCATGAATTTGGAATTTATTAAATGATCAAGCAAGAGGAATATGGGCACTCAGAAGTGGAGAAGTGGAATGATGGGAGTCTAAATTAGCAAAGAAATTCAAAAAATTCTTACTAGGAAATGAATGGGGAGTTATAGGAGAATCTTGGATGCCCAAGGAAGGAGAAAAAGAGTTTGAAAATGCAAAAATATTGGTAGGGGAAGAAGCCACACCCATCTTGAGGAAGGAAGAAAACACAAGGAAGAAAGAGAAAAGATGAAAGCTTTGAGTAAGAATGACCTATAATACTAGCTAGGGACATCCAAAAGAGGAACAAGAGGATTGTATGGTTGTTGTTGCTTCTATTGTAGCTTTTTAGAGGACCCTTGTAATAGTTTTCCAGTCATAGAATGCAAATTTCATGCTCATAGCTGATTTCTTGTTCATAGTTTTTCTTTTGAAACAACTGTTGTAAGCTCTTGGAGGATTTAAAATAATAAAATTATATCTACTTTGTTCATGAAACTTAGTCATCTTTATTTCTGGTTAATATTTAGGATTGAGCTCTCAATGGTTGTTAATAGTTTTAGTGAATTTGGCTTTACTTGTTGAATGTGGGAATTTGATAGGTTTCTAAAGTTTTTGGCTATGAAATTTGAGGAGTATTGTTGGGATAAAAATTATGATCTACTTACATTTCTATAGATGAATATGGGGGTTTTCATTATCCAAGTTTTAAGTAAAAAAAAATTCAATAGATGGTTCAAAATGATTTTTGAAAGAAGGTCTATCATGAGATTTGAGTTTAGTTTCAGAGTGGTATGAATTTGCTTTATGGGGCTGCAATTTCCATCACTTATATTTTTGGAGTATTGTCATTTGTTTCTTGCATCAACAAATTTTATTCTCCCCTTTCTATACCCCACCAAAAAACATGGTTGACGTCGCCCTTGGGGTGATGAAGTCCCCAAGAAGGCCTCCTAATAAAAATAAAATGAAGATGCTATTGTTTCTAATCCTTGGGCTCACACTAGGCATAAGGGGAGAGCATACATAAATATCACTCCTTGGATAAAAATAACAAATATATGGATTCAAAGGTGTTTTTGATCTAAAAGCTCGCAGTAGGTATAAGGGGAGAGCATACACACCAATAATTCCACCAAACATGGAAAATAAGGTTATTTCCGTTTAATAAATTGAAGTGTGAGATAAACTAAAAAAATGAAGACAATAAACCCTGCATTAGATTTATTAGTAGATTAAGGTATGTTTTTGTCTTTTCCCAGTGAAATCCAAAGGTGCACAAGTCAATTCAATATCCAAAAATTTACAAAAAATATTTAGGTAATAAAAAATTCATAGATCAATTATGCAAAGCACTAGATCAAATGTGTAACATAATGAATCAAATATGTGAAAATTAGACAAGTATATGTGTGAAAAAAAAAGAAAAATTAATCCAAAAACATAGAGGTCTTATGAATCATATACCTGATCAATTACACCATTTACCTAATCAATTGTGCCATTTCCCTAATAAGTGACACCATTTTGGCACCAAGTATGCAATTTTGGCATCAAAATCAATTGCACAATTCTAGCATCAATTGGACAATTCTTATATTAAATGCACAATTTTAGTAAATTAAACTTGCAAACAGAGAAACCCAAAGATCAAGTGCACTCGTAAGTATCAAATGTGTTGAATGGTGAATCAATTGTGCTAAATGGTTGATAAAATGTGTCAAAATCCTAAAATTTATATGTTGTGTACATGCGATTGTATGTGCCATTTGTCAAATCAATTGCATGAAAAGGCCAATCAAATGTGTTGTTTCAACTCGTAATTGCTTAAAACATAAAAACTTTACAAAAATTTGCTAAAATAAATGGAACATGGGTCCCACCAAGCATGCTAGAATTTGAATCAATAAAAATGATTGAATAATCAACATCAAAGGAAAATTAACAATAAAAATCAATTTAAAAATTATCAATGGAGCATAAGGAAATTGCAAAATCAAATGAAGAAAACCTACATGATAACCTTACTTAGCTCCATTGCTCTTCAATCTCACCTTGAAGAATGATGTGTACATGGTTGCTCTTAGATTTTTAGAATAAAAATATTAAATGATATGCGTATAGATTTCTTGCAAAGAGAGAGAGATATAATCTAGTTGGATGATGACTATATTTATAGGTCTCATGTAATATTGATCAATGGTTGGGGTTGAAAAAAATAATGAAAATATCAATGGATGAGAACACTTGAGAGGAATTGATAAGGAGTTAACTAATTGCACATGTGATTTGAGCTAACTGGCCATATGGACCAGTCAAGAGAATTGATTGATGAGATAAGTACGAGTGACTGTTAGTAAAACTGAATATATTAGATAGAAGATTGAATTGATTGGAGAGTAAAATCAAAGTGAGTGGAAGTTAAATGATGAGGTGGAAAGGAAATGATAATTAATTAAAAAAATTAAAAAATTATTATCTAATGCATGTGCAAGGTGAAAGAAATAAATAAAATAACAATTAAATTATTTATTTTTTAGAAGAGGATAATGTTTGGAAGAATAATTAGTTTAATTAAGTAATTATAAATAATTATTTAATTATTTAGATTTAGGAAAGATTAATTGAATAACTTTAAATTATTTAATCAATTTGTAACAGAGAAATAATTAATAAATTAATTAAATAATTAAAATTATTTAATTAATAAAGGAAAATGATAAAATAGATTAATTAATTAAATAATTAAAAATTATTTAATCAAAGTAGATATGGAGGAAAAATCTGAATTTTCAATAATTAAATAATTAAAATTTATTATTTATCAAGGATGAAGGGGAAACAGTGTTAATTTAATTAAATAATGAAAATATTTAATTAAAATTAGAAGATGAATTAACGAGACATGATTATAGAAATTGGTGATGTTTTAGAAGAAATAAATTAATCAAATTTAGGTGTCATACACACACACACATACACATATGCACACACACACGTATACTTCTTTCTTTTTAAAATATGCTTTGGTTTTTAAGTTACATAAATTATTTTTGTTTAAAAATAAAAAAAATAATATAAGAGAAAAAATAAAATATTTAATAGAAGAAAAAGAATAGTCTAGGAAAAGTGCTTCAATGGTAAATGGTGTAATTAAACAATATTTTGAATAAAATTGTATCATTTATAATTAATGAGACTATTAATTCTCAAGTATTATTTAAATATGCACATGCAAATGATATGGAACTATAAGTAATAAAAGTGGTTACCCTACATTTTAACATCAATTTGAGTACATGATGTTCATAAATCATAGTCATAGTTTTTATATTAAGCTAGATTTGGTGTATTACATAAATCCTACTCTAGAATCTATTATCTAATCAACACTAAAGGTCCTCATAATCCAAAGTAATATCTATTTAGAGATAGGCCCCATGGTGCATCCTATTTAGTGCACTAGGTCACATGATACAATCCAATCCAAATTCAAATTCTAAAGTTTTCATCCTAGGGAAACCTTTGTAAGAAATACTTCATTTTGTACATAAAAATATTGAGTTGAGCAACTAGGGATATATTCTTATATGAATGTTTTGATTAGATTAAAATAGGAAGGGCCTGTACCCATTACAAAACAATCATAGAGGCCCAAGGAAGGGGCTCACGAGAAGTGAGGCACCCAGAAAGCAAAAAATAAATTGCAACTGACAGACCAACAAGAACAACACACATAGAGTGCAAAATAGAACCGACAAGGAACCCGACTAGCTATTGGTCTCCCAGAAGCTGAAGGCCACTAATGGCATGCCACTCCTTATCTAGGAAGTGGAGTTTCTCGTCAAAGTTCAGGGGACCCTTGTGGGCACTCAAGATCTCCTCAACACTAGGTGGAGCAGGGCTTCCCTCCTTACCTTTTTTCTTTGAATGTCAATATTGTGACCAACCTTTTCCATCCTTTTACCTTGGATGATGTGCATTTATTGTTGAAAAACTTGAATTGTGACTACAATGTTCTTGCCAGTCTCCTTACTATAATCTACAATACTTGAAGACACTTTAGTGTTTTGTCCTAATTACAATGCATAGTGGAAATTTCCTCTTGCAACTGAACCTTATCCTCCTTCATCCCCACCAGAGCTCAGAGCTCATTCACCTCACTCTCCTAGTTTTCCCATTTGATAAAGGTCTTAGTGAGTGGGGATAACAAATCCCAATGTCCAACATCCTTGACCTCACCTGGTAAAGACATCTTTTGCTTGAGCACCTAAGCTTCTAGAACTTGAATTCTATCCTTTGCAATGACAAGATGACCTAGAAGCCACTTTAGAATGTCATTTTGAATGTTGAGAGCCTTCGAAATATCATTCAAATTTTTCTGAGGGGAACAAAAACCTTGAAACATCCTTATCCAAAATGGGCTCACTGGAGGCACCATCCAAATTAACACATAGGCTGGGGAATCTTTGAGGGCTGGGTGAGTAAGTGGCTGAGGGGGATTTGTAAACTTCAAACACATCATCGTGGATAGGGGAGCCAACATGAGAGTTCTCAGGGGTAGGTTTCCAAGAATCATCATTTGAGTTCTTAGAGTTATCAAAACTAGAAGTAGAAATAGGAGTGGGGTCAAGGAACAAAACATTCTTTTTGAGGTCGGGAGTGGGGTCCTCGATAATTGGGGTTTTAGCCCATGCCCTGGTAACTCTATGAGTGGTGAGTGGACTCTCCTTAGGGCCACAAGTTGAAAGGGGCCTTCCAAGGGAATAGTTGGGTCTCTAATGACCAAGGTGTTCTTTTTAACAAAGGCCAGGGAAGGAGAAAGAGTAGCATGGTGGCAAAAAAGATGAAAAAATTAACCCTTGATGGATGGGAAAGGTTTTATTCTTACCCTGAACAACCTTGATAGACTATTCCAGAGAGGAGAGGACCCAAAAAGAAAAGTTCATTTTGACATTATAGATCTAAAATGATTTAACATGGGAAAGAGATGGGCATGAAACCAACGAAAGCGACCCTCCAATGTGACATACCTCATTAATACCTCCATAATCTTGCTCCGCACCCCGAGTAGGTCGGCGTAGTTGAAACCATTTTGCAATATGTTAACCTTTTAGCCCTCCTTCAAAAACCTATCCATTTTCTTCTGGTAATGCCTTGTAGGCTTCTAAGGAATGTATGCCCCATCGAAGGAAAGCCCAGTGACCTCCTTAATCAACTCCATATTCACATGGGAGCTGCACTCGCCAATTGTGACATTACCCTCATTCTAGGAGTTCGTAAATTTAATTGACAGATTGGGGTCATGCCCCACCATACCCTCAAAAAACAAGGCCAATTTACCCCATAGGAGAATTTCCAAACATCAGTGTCATTTTTCCACACCTCATAGGAGGCGGGTTCATCCTACACCAGGTTCATCCTACACCAAATCACCACCCATATTCACAATTAACAAAGCCAACAAAAACATGTTGTAGAAATTAGCAAAAGAATGCCCAAGGAAAGAATGTAAAAGCTTATGAAAAATCTTATGAAAAGATTGGCCAGAGGAGGCGAAATTCCATAAATTCCAAACATGCCAATTGTCAAAAGGAACTGGCAAGAAATCTAGCTCAAGATCAAGGGAGTTGTACTTTGACATCATAAAAAATTAAGTCGCACACATGTCTGGGGATAAGAGAGATATTATCCCATATTTTAATTTTAGAAGTGAAAGCTGCTAAGTTGGCAAGGGCATCCACCACTTTATTACCATTTTTATACACATGAGTAGATCTGCATCTTTCAATATTCATCATGAGATTGTGTGCTAATAGGATAGGATCCTTGAGAGACCAGCAAGGTTTGGCCATTCTAGTCAACAACATTATAGTATTGCATGAGGCACCCTCAATAATCAAGTTGGAGATACCTTCATACATGGAAAGCTGAACACCATGGTAGGCCGCCACCACCTCTACAAAATTGGAGGTTTAAACTCCAAGATTAACCGCATGTACGCCAACATCATTTTCTTGCTATGGTCTTTAATGACACCACCCCCACTCGCCTGATCCAGGTTTCCTTTGGTATTCTTATATGAATGTTTATATAATTAATAATTATCAATTATCAAGAAGAGATAGTGAGAGTCACTCATAACTCATTGGCGGTTCAATGGTTTATTACCTGCAAACTATCATTTCGCTAAATCTAGACAAAACACATGTTCATAGTCTAGATTATAGTAATAATATTTCTTATATTTAATACATCAAAATTGGATTCTATTATTTTTACTTGAATTTTTATTGCAATCATATTTTTATTTTTTTAAAGTTTTATGTATAATTGGGTTCAAAAAATTATAAATATTATTTTTTAATAGGGAAGATATTGGATTACACATCTATGACTCAAATGATCTCATGACTGACTAATTGTATAAATGATTATGATATTTCTATTGACCTAAACTCATTGACCCATGTTTCATGAGTAGTGGTTCACAAGAACCCATCTCTCATGATAATGAATGGTCCACTTAGCACTCATTGCATCTAGGTGATGCTCATAGAAGTGAAGTATCAAGCCTTCCCAGGAGGTCATCCATCCCAATACTACTCCAACTCAAGCATGCTTTACCATGGAGTTTTTCCCAAGGTGAAGCCCAGTTAGCTTGCAACCTCATTTGTAAAACCTTCAAAAAGTGTTGTGCCTTATGAAACATTCATTATAGATCTCCTTTAGCTCATCAATTGCTAAGGAGGTATTTTCCATAGCGTGTCAAAATATGATATTGCTATCAGGATTCAATCGTGTAATTTTTCAAGTCAAACTCATTGACCCATTTGTATAAATGATATTAAGTAAATAATAGTAGATAAGTGAAAGGTCCTATTAAAAATAAAATTAATCACATGGTTAATCTTGAGTCATCTAATGAAAAAATACAATCCTCACTAAAAAAGGAAGTAGTGTAATGAAAAAAGATCCAACATGCTGAATTTAGCCTTGAGAATTTCAATCCAATTGACACCATTAGAGCTTGTTGATTGGACACTATGACATCCCTTGTTCAAAGGGATAACAAGTAGTGAGCATGCATGTAGCAAGGACCATGGAAAATGACTATGTTTGCAGGGTTAGTTTTTGCAAAGTGGAAGAGGAAAAAACCTTTGATTAAACTTTAAGTGGCATCTAGTTTAATCTCATGAAGAACCCATGTAATGCTTATCCAATTATGAATAATGCTTTCAGATGGAACACAACCAACGAAATAATTAATAAGCACAACTTACTTAAGCCATTTACAAGAACTATCAAATATAGTCATTAGAAGAACATCCAATAGATTAATAGAAAACATAACTTATAGAATACTCTATAAACAAACATACAAGTTTTCTTTCCCACAATACTACTTACTCCAATTTCTAATATTTTGACAGTAACAACTTTAAAAAAAAATAACTCAAGGAAAAGAGAAAAGAAAAAATACCCACCTTTATAGCTGAAATAATAAATATAACCTTATCGATAGGCAGTTTGAAAAAACTAGAAAACACAAACACACAAACAAAAACCATCCTCAGTTACTCCATAACTCTTCAAAAATCCAATATCATTCAAACCAGGAAAAAATATTGAATAACCATGCAGTAAAGACTAGTCACTGATGACTTTCCATAGCATTACTTCTCATTTCTTACATCAAACTAAGAACATACCATTAAAGGTATACTCTGCACATTTTAAATCAAAGAAGCTTATCTTCTTTGAGGACCACTCAATTTTTATGTTCTGACTTTGTGAGTCAGAGCACACTGCACTTACAACAAGGCCTGTCGGGGCCGATTGAACCGTAACTGTGACATTCGGGTCCATGTAATGATGTCACACTAGAAGTTAAAAAGTTGTTAATAAACTAGAACATCAAGTTTACAGAATCCATAAAGAGGCACAATAACTGGATGGTGTAGATGCACTTCAAGCTTTCTGGAATGAATCCAAACCTTATGCTGCCGGGCAATTTCATCCATTCTAGTTAACCTGTAACTACAGTGCTTTTGAGAAGAACTTAAAATAGTGAGTGCTTGTGGACAGATGGATTCGAATGGTCCTACCAAAATATTTCAGTTTCTTTCTTTATGGTGCACATGAGCATGCAGGTAATTCTTAAATATCACCCAAGTTTAATGGTTATTAAAAAACTTGGTCAATCAAAAATATTATATTTAATAGTTAAATAGTTAATAATAATTTGACATTTTATTTATATTTGTTTTATTTTGATGAGTTGAAATTGATCATTGATTTAACTTGGATTGCATTTACAATAACCATTAAAAATAGAGTAATTATTTACTATTTTTTGATATAAATGAAGTATAAAATTATTATTATTTTTATATGGATGAAGTATAAAATTATTACTTATTGTTTGATATAGGTGATACTTAAGTAGTGTAATACACATATACTATCTTGTATTAAATATTCTTCCACATGCTTATAGTTATTAATGTATGAAGAATAATGATCCAATGTGTTAGAAAGTAGAAATTAAAATTTATTAAAATTAAAATTATTAAAATTATTTTATAAATTATAATTTAATATATTAAACGATTATTTTAGTATCTTTGCATTGATGAAAATTGCATATCCATGCCCTTTATGTTTATTTAGGATCCACTCCAATTAGAGTGTCTTAAATCTAAAAATTTCTTATAAATGATATTCTTACATAAATATGGCTCATGACATCATTTATTATGACCTTCTTGATCAATAATGCCTAAATATTTGATCATGAATCATAGAGCTATCATTCACCATCTTCGATTAGATTTGTAGGTGTAGACTTGACCTAGATTACTTCCACACTTGCATATTTGAACTTAAAAATTTTAAAATTCAAATTTAAACATTACTAGCCATTTCACTAGTCATTATGAGTTGATTTATCACACATTTTGTTGAATTCATGATTTTGTCACATTTTTGAAAAGGAACAACCAATACAATTACAAATTTTCAACTTAGATCACCTAAAAGTGATATTTATGTTTTAAACTTTAAAATGATGTAAAATAATAAAATATAGAATTCTTAATGTAGTATATATATATAATTTCAATTGTTGATTTTTTAAATAATGAGGTCAATGGAAAATCACAAAAAAAAGTTAAACAAAATTTTCCTTTAAAGTTTTTTCATACATAGTTAACTTGAAAATATAGTGCATGAGAAAAAACTAAAATTTGATGAATAATTATTTTAAAATAATTTTTAATGTCAAACTTGTTAAAATGAAACTTTGAAATTTGATGAAATACCAATTATAATATTACAAAAAATTGAAAGCTAAAAGATTTTTTCTTGCATTAAGAATTGAGGTGAATATATATAGGATAAATGAGAAAATTGAATTCCCAATTTTGGAGGGAAATATTTGTTCAATTTTATCAACAACCTTTGAGAGATAACTACCTCACTAACCAACTCACCACCTAATAAAGTTTCCACATAAAAAATATTAACCTACATATGTGGTAAAATAAAACCCATAAGTGGGCCTCTCATCCCCTGTCTTTGAGGCCTTGGGTTCATTCCTTCAACCCCTTGAAGGAGCCCATTGATGTTATGCCTATTTAGGTGAGATTTCCTTATCTCCACTTATAGTTCTAGTGCTCCTCTACTTTTGAAAGCATTGGTAACACTCTTGGTAGGTTCTTGAAAGTGGATATTGCTTCCAAGAACTTTTCTCATACCTCCTTTGCTCAGATTTTAGTGGAGGTTGATTTGACTCAGGCACTAATTGGTTCAAGGTGGCGTGACAAGTTAATGGTTGGTCTTGGACACAACTTGTGGACTACAAAGGAATCTTGTTTCACTACAGATGCTATTTTTTTATTGGAAACTTGGCTCGTCACTATCCTTGTGGCTCTTGTCTTGCTTCCTATTCTACTTGGTGGAAGAATGCTCTTAGGGACCATCTAATCGTGCTCCCTGTTGATGTATTTTCTACTAATAGTGAAGATTTCAAACCTCCTTCTCCTTTTGCTCAGGAAAAGACTCCTGCTATTGATAGTGTTTCCCCTCTAATGAATTTTGCTACTTAGATTTTGGACAAAGTTGTTTCTACTGCAATTTCAGTTGGTGAAAGTAATGACTCTCATGTTGCTCTAGCTACTCTAGTTTTGGACAAGGCTATCTCTTCTATGATTCTTGTTGCTCTATTTTTAAATATGGTTGTTTCACCTAAGGTTCTTGTTGAGCCTTCGGTTGGTCTCTCTGAAGGGGCTTCTACCCCTCCTATCTTAAGGATTCAAATCTGGTTACTATTTCTTCTTGGATAGTTATGTAACATAGAAATAAATGTATTCCTAAGAAGGAATCTATTTTGCTTGACAAGCCCTTAAGGGTAAACTTGCAAGGTTTAAGCTTCGATGCTTGAGTTGTTTCTCTTTGGTTCTCTTTTTTTTGTGTTGTTCTTTTTGTAATGGGATCAGGGCCCTTCTCCGCTTTTCCAATAAAAAAATAAAACCCATAAGTGAAGGTATTTTTATACCAACACCCCCTTAAGCACATATTAGGTGGGAAAAAAATACTGGGTCTTGGAAACAAGGCATGATAAGGTACCCAAGTACAACAAAATTTCAAAAAGAAGAGGATCAAACCTTGTGGGGAAAGAATCCCCCTAAATGAAGGTAAAAATATTCTCTCTAAAAGATGAGAAGAACAAAACCACATATGAGAAAAAATTCCATCTCATAAGAGAGAGGAAGAAGAGAGACCATGCAATCCCTCCTCAACATAGAATCTCCTATAGTGATGGTAGTTTAATAAAAATGAATACTGAAGATGATCCAAGACCATAGAACAAAATTACTCCCCTTAGGAAGAAATAGAACCATAGTAGCATACAAGTTGATTTCCCATGAACCTAAAAGGAATATGAGGGAAGAAAATTCAATGATGATCCCTACAAATGTTGCTCAAAAATATTTCCATGAATGCAAACTATGAAAAATAATGATGTAGAGAAGGAACAAGAGGGTTTGAAGATGATGCAACTTCATAGGAGCTAGACTTCTTGAAGAGAGTATGGATATCCTCAATGGTTTCCTCCATGTCTACAAGATATGAATCACAAAATAAATATGCAATATTTATCTAGTAATCACCCCAAGTATTTGTATTTGGAAGATGATGAATAGCTTGTTACATTGAATCACTAGAAGATATTGAAGAAGTGACACTAAAATTTGTAGATGTAATAGTAGATGAAGGAGATGGAGAATCAATGTAACATGTGAACCAAATAAATTGATCATCTCATGAGGACGTGTCCACACAAAGATGCAGAAACATAAGTCTTCTAGTATCATCCAAGAAAACATCACTATTATATGAAGATCTAAAGTCTCCATATAATTGTTGGATAATGTTCCCAGTAGTGAAAAGGAACTTAGTGTGCTCTATGTGATTTAGAAAATCCTCAGAAATAGTAAGACATATTAGCCCATATACCATGTCATTCTTTTTAAACCATGCATTCTTCTATTTATAGTCAATTGACTCAAGAATAAGTCCAAGGATATAGGGAAGTAGATCTTGCTCAAGATAATGATTCTTTATGTGCTATTTCCAAGACAAATAGTTATATGAAAATATATTGTCAATAGAAGGATGTAAGTGAAAATAAAAAGACATGATGAACCCCCCAAAATGAAACTTTTATCTCAATTCATGATTACAAAATACTGATATAATTTCCTTAAGAATGGTACATAAAAGGGTACTTTATAAGTTGAGTGCATGTGTCCGAACAACCCCCTAGATTTTCTCAATTACTCTCTTCAAGTTGAAAATGTAGAAGGTAGTGTGGAAGTATACACGACGCAACACAAAGAATACCCCCAAATTGATTCAACTTTTATATCCCCCCTAAATTGTGGAACTTTATATTTTAATTGCATAAATTTTAATTAATTTTAGATGAAAATGACACTTTATATAAATATAGTATGAAATCATTACCAATAGATAAAGCTAAAAAAAAACACTTTTTCAAAAAATGATAGTCAATCTTGAGCTACCGATTAAAAGTTACAATAATTTTAATTTTTTGAGCCTTTGTAAAATTATCACATAAATAATATAAGTTTTAAAAAAATGCCTTCACGAATTTTGGGAGAAAAAATTAGAGGAGAAATTTGTGATAGAAAAAAGATAAGAGTCAAGTCCCTTTTGGTTGGTTGTGACCATAACATAGAACCATGGGATTGACTTCTTTGGAGACTCAACAATTTCACCTTTTTTTTGATGAATAGTGTGCCCCATTGTTGGAAACAAATTGACACTTCCTTGGTCACCATAATGTTGTGTGCATGCGTGTTTGATTCTTCTTGTTTAAACTACTAAAATAATATTTCAATAATGATTACAAAAAAGAGTCAAATATGAATAGGTGGAAATTTGTCAACACCAACATGATTTGAAGAGCTTTGCAAAGATCAACTGGATTTGAGTAGAAATTTGTAGATGCTAACATAATTTTAAGAACTTTACAAAGATAAACTAAATTTGAGTAGAAATTCTCAAACACCAACACAATTTGAAAAAAAATTCCATGATCAATTGGATTTGAGCAAGAATTTGTAAATACCACCTTGATTTGAAGAACTTTGTAAATTTTGATAAAATTTGAGAGAGAATTTACAATGATTGCTTCAAATTAAATGCAAATCAAAATCAAATAGTTCCAATGCCATAGCTAGAGAATTTATAATCCACATGGATATAAAATTGTTAGACACATCTTTGTGAAGCATATTCGAGTTGTACACAAATGTATGTCTTCCTAAAAAGGTTAAACTAACCTTCAATATAGAGTCAAATTGACCTCCTCTATGGTGTAATAAATCTCAACAGCTTCCATGATTCCAAAGTAAACCTCCATGAAGCAACATATTGAGATTTACATGCACAAAAACATTAAGAAAATGGAATTTATGAACTTGAAGCAAAAATATAACTTAGTTGGCTTTGATAGCATGCGAATGGAGCCAGAAATCAAGAAATTTAAAACCACGCCTCTAATTGAATAAATTTACAACATTCAACTCAATTAGTGGATCTAAGCAAGGAAATAAATACTTGCATGATCCTTTACACACCAAAACGTCATGAGCACACAGGACCAAGAAATTTGTCATAGATCCATGATCTCTCACAAAACCTTCATGAATCCATGTCAAATTTGTATAGAGGATGCCAAATTCATGATTGACTAATTTTAAAAATCCTTTTTCTTCATAAAACATGTTGCTTAAGTAGTATCTTGCTTAAAATTTAGTTTTTTCTCTTACATAATTGATCATTTATTATCTATACTCTTAATACATTCTATTACTAAGTTTTTTTTAAAAAAAGGTGTACTTAATATAGATATTTTAAGTACAACTATTTAAAATATATTGAAAGACATTAATCTATAGATACATCAATTGAGACTTCTCAACATCATATATATATATATATATATATATATATATATATATATATATATATATATATATATAATCTATGCATAAAATCTAATAAAATGACTAGTTTATATAATCTTCAAAATTTCAATAGTTTTCTTGCTATAAGTGAAAAAAAAAAATTGTTTAAAAATACTTATTTGAGTGGCTCCCTTAAGTCAAAAAGTAGGACAAACCTTTATGCTTCCACTCCATATGGAATGAAATCGTTTGAGTTTGTTGATGATAAGATCAAATCCACACCTTAAAGGACAAATCTATAACACATAAGATTAACCCCAAGATAGTAAAGATTGACCCACATATAATTTCCAATATGTTTTGATTTCTAGACATTGAACATATTGCAAACATTAACAATATCAAATTTCCATACTCCACAATTTTGTTTGATATATTT
Source organism: Sequoia sempervirens (assembly GCA_007258455.2). NCBI lineage: Eukaryota > Viridiplantae > Streptophyta > Pinopsida > Cupressales > Cupressaceae > Sequoia > Sequoia sempervirens. The sequence continues at coordinate 53,300 of VDFB02338928.1, read as the reverse complement.
TTTAGATTAGATTTGCACACAATCTAATCTAGAAACAACATCAAACATATTGAAGAAATGATAGTTAAAAAATTAATAAATCAATTCTACACAACATCAACATTATTAATCATTATAAATTCTAAAACTAAATACTATATATAATTATATTTAACTTTTAGAAAAAATATTTCAAAAATGATCTCAACTCTTAAATTTCTATAGAATAAGTTATTTTAAAAAATCTACATAAATACTTCCCCTCTTACAAAAATATATTTAAATCCATATATTTTAAAATATTATCTTTCATATTATATCTATCTTATTTTGAACGTATCATTGCAAATATCTTAAAATTTAAATTATAACAATATCTATTCAACATATTGAATAGCTAAATATTAATTAATTAAGATTCAAAATCTAACATAATTTTTAAACTTGGTGGAGAGAATGGCGGAGCACGAGCGCGAGAATGAGCATAGGAACAAGTGGGAAAAGAAAGATTTTGAAAAATTGGGCATTGCAGATGGAGGCAGAGCAGGATCTGAGAATTCACAAGCGGGATCAATGCTTGTTTTGAGTAAGAAGCAAGGTGAGGTTGATCCAGAAGAGGTGGATTCTGTAAACGAAATTCTGGTGGACCCGAGAGGAAAGGATATTCCGGTTGCTAAATTTGTGGGTTCCCTTGACGATCAAAAAAGTGAAAAATCTAAAGGCGTGGTGGGGACTGCTGGTGAAAATAGAGGCAATCGTAAACCTTGGGCTTCTCTTTTTGGGGTTAAACCAAACAGAAAGTCAACCTTCCCTCCAGTGCAAAATATCTCTATCCTTGAGAAAGGTAAGTTTTTTAATTGCTGTGCCTAATCTGTTAATTGATCATAACATTGCTTTAATGGAAAGAACCCTGGTGGGTAAATTTATGGGCCCTAGACCAAATATTGAAGTGGTTAGGGAGTTTGTCAAAAAAAAATGGAGAACTTACGTAAATTTTTTAGTAGCGGTGCTCCCAAAGGGATTTTTTGCGTTTGAATTCACCTGTGAGGAGGATATCTTGGCTATAAGAAGTGGCGGTCCAAGGGTAATAGGGAAATCTTCCTTGGCTCTTAAAAAATGGTCTTCAAATCTGGTCTTATCGAATTCTATTTTTGAGAATGTCCCAGTGTGGGTCAAACTCTCGGGTCTCCCCCTAGAGTATTGGAACGAAGATGTCTTTTATGGCATTGTGAACTCTTTTGGAGAACTTCTTTCTATTTACTCTATGAAAGTTGCTAGAAAGAGGTTGGTATTTGCAAGAATATGTGTGGGGGTCTCCCAAAATGCTGACCTTCCTTTATCAGTCGATATTCTTTCAAAGTTGGGGTCTTGGTCGCAGGCTATTGAGTTTGAAACTATTCCTTTTGCTTGCTTCAAATGAATTTTTTTTGGGAATTGGGCTAAGAAATGTCCTTTAAATGCCATCAAAGAAAAGGAGAAGCTAGTTGGAACTTCAAAATCTGTATGGAGAAAGAAATCAGAAGGGGAAGGCCTAGAGAATAAAGAGTCTAATGTTCATGGTATCTTAAAAGAGGTTGGTTGTGATATGGGGAATAAGTGTGTGATTCCCCAGGAACCCCAACATAAGGAATTTGAGGACACCTTGATAACTAAGGAAAAAGAAGCAAGTGCGGGGCAGGCGGTTGGTGAAGAAAAGTAGAGCCAAGATGTAGGTCCTTTGTGCCAAGAGATGAGCTCAACTGAGAATATTGGAGGGAATCTAGGCTTGGAGGACATACCTATCCAGGGTCTGTCCTTGGAACTGAATATTCCTCTTCTGCTCCCTTCCTCTGAAGGTTATTTTCCTTCGGGTGTAGATCCCTTAACGGATCCTATATCCCCAGAATTGGTAAAGGACTCCTATGATAATCAGGGCCAAGCTACTGAACTTTCTAGTGATTATTCAACCTTTCATTTGAATGGCCTCATGGACACATTACCCTGGGAGTAAAGACTTCTAACTGATAAGGAGTGGGAATCAAGTAAAGAAATGGAAAGTCAAGAAGATACTGATAGAGAGGAGGTTTTATCCAAGAAAAAGAAGAAAAAAGATAAATAATGGAATACTCCAAGTGGCATCTCCACTAGGTCTAGAGCCAAGGCAGACTGTGGAGCAATAGATAACTCTCGTGGAAAAAGATCTACTAAATGGACAAGAGAGCATAACAGTTTTCAAGATATTGCGGATGACTTTCAGAAAGCCACCCCGAAGTTTCTCCACTCCCCTGGAAAATCATGAAGATCATGTCATGGAATATCAGGGGACTTAATAATCCCCATAAGCAGGATGTACTACACAATTTTGTTAGAGATCATAAGCTAGATATTCTCCTTATTCAAGAAACAAAAATGTCGAAGGAAAAAGTGGAAAAGATGAAACTATTTCAGTATTGTAACTACATGGAAATAACTCAAATGGTGCTTCAGGAGGTATTGCCACTTTCTGGAATAGTCACATAATCAAAGGGGATCCGATTTTGGAAGGCTCGAACCACATTGCTACTAGATTCACCCACATTAGGGACAATTTCAGCTGGATTCAATCAAATATCTATGCTCCCAATGGAAAAGGTACCATAAAATCTTTCTGGTTGGAGCTGGCCGCTTTCCGAAGGATTTTTGATAGCAATTCTTGGGTTGTCATGGGAGAATTTAATACCCCCTTATTGAATGAAGAAAAAATTGGAGGATCCCAGATCAATGCAGAAAGTAAGGAGGATCTTCTGAACTTTATCAATAATCAAGTGTAGATTGATTTGGATTTGCAGGGTGCTTCCTATACCTAGTCGAATCGTAGAAATGGTATGGATCTGATCTAGGTTAGATTAGATAGAACTTTAATTTCTGACCAATGGTTCTTGAACTATTATTGTTCTCTTAAAGCCCTTTCAAGGATTAGATCTGACCACTTTCCCATAAGTTTTGTGGCGGATCCTTTAAAGATAAAGAAAAATACCCCCTTTAGAGTAGAAAAAATGTGGCTCTCCCATCCTCTTTTTAAAGAGGAAATTAGGAAATGGTGGAACATTAATATCTCTAGGACAACTATGTTTAGAGTTGCCAAAAAACTTAGGGAAGTTAAATTCAATTTAAAAAAATAAAAAAAAGGGTCTTTTGGAAACATTTTTTTGGATTAAAACTGATCTTTAGATGGAGTTGGGGGAAATCCAAAATAAAATCCAAAAGGAAGGATATTTGAATGATATTAAAGAAAAAGAGAATGAGCTCCTTATTAAGATGCACGAAATCATTTCTAAAGAAGAGGAGTTCTGGAGACAAAGATCCAGAGCTTTATGGTTATCTGCAGGTGACAAAAATACTAGGTACTTTCACTTGTCGACCTCAAAACACAGGGCGGTTAACAAAATATCTCTTATTGAAGATGATGGTAACCGGTATGAGGAGGAGGAAGACATTAGAAGGCAAGCTATTATTTTCTTCAAAAATATTCTTTCTAAGAATGAGGAAACTAACCAAAATGATCAGGATCATTTGATAGAGGCTATACCTAATGTGATTAATCAGGAAGATAACTCTAAGCTGACTGCTATTCCCTCTAGTGGGGAAGTTAGGAAGGTTGTTTTTTTCCTTTGAAGGGAGTAAAGCTCTGGGTCCTGATGGGTTTCTTATGTTCTTCTTTCAATGGTTTTGGGAGATTGTTGGAGAGGATGTGGTGAATGTTGTTAAAGAATTTTTTGGGTCCAAAAGTCTCCTAAAAGAGTTAAATTCTACTTTTCTGGTACTTATTCCTAAGAAGCCTGGAGTGGTGGACTTTGATGCTTTCAGACCTATCAACCTTTGTAACTCTATCTATAAAATCATCTCGAAGGTTATGACTTCCAGATTTTTAATTCCATTGCCAACTCTGATTTCACCTCAACATAATGGATTTGTCCTTGGCAGATAGATCCTTGATTCAATAGTCATAGTACAGGAGAATATCCATTCCCTGGTTGAGTCAAAGATTGAAGGTTTCCTTTTAAATCTTGATATATCGAAATCCTATGATAGAGTTGACTGGAAATTCTTGTTTAAAATTTTAAAGGCGTTTGGGTTCAACAACATGGTTCTTCAATTGGTGGAGCAGCTTGTGTCTACAACTTCAATCTCTGTTATGGTTAATGGATCTCCCTCGATTTTCTTTCAAAGCCCAGAGGTCTAAGATAGGGAGATCCTATTTCTCCTATTTTATTTACTATTATGGAAAAAAGTCTTGGAAGAAATTTCAAAAGGCTGATAGATCAAAGATCTCTTGTTGGTCTTAAACCATCTTCTAGCAATTTGATCTGTTCTCATCAACAGTTCGTTGATGATACCATACTCTTGGGAAAATCTACTATTTCAGAGGGAAAGACTTTGAAAAATCTGCTGGATGCGTATGGGAAGGCGTCTGCCAGCCGATTAACAAACATAAAAGCTCTCTCTTCTTCTTTAATACTCCTAAACACAGACAAAATAAAATTGCCAGAATCCTAGGTTGCAGGGTGGAGTCTTTACTTGCCACCTATCTAGGTTTACCTTTAATCCTTAAACCCTCGGAGTCCTTTTGGATTTCACTGGTTGAGAGGTTTAGCAAGAAGCTTGCTGGTTGGAAAGGAGATCTGCTAAGTCAAGCCAGTAAATTACAACTCCTCAAAGCTACTCTTCAGAATTTGCCGATTTATGCATTAAGCCTTTTTAAAATCCCTGCCAAGTTTGCGGATGCTATTGAAAAGATTCAAAAAAAAATTCTTTGGTCGGGTGTTGAAGAAAGAATAAGGTTGCCTTTAATAGGGTAGGATTTGGTGTGTAGACCTAAAAAGGCCGGTGGCTTAGGTCTTAGAAAAATTAGGATGGTTAACAAGACTCTTCTTGCTAAACAAATTTGGAGACTATTTTTGTCCTTAGGGGAATGGACTAAAATCCCGACGAGCAAATATTTGGAGAATAACAGATCTCTTATAATCATGATGGAATCCCATCTTCTACCCAAAGGCTCAACTTGTTGGAATAACTTGATTGTTGGTAGAAAAGTGGTTGATATAGGAGTGGGTTGGCAAGTCAGGAGTGGAAACCAAACAAGACTCTGGGACAATAGATGGTTGTTCAAGGAGCCCCTTGCCAAAATTGAACCTTTTTATGGGTGGGCTGAGATTTGTAAAGCTCTCTTTGGATTGTATGTTAAAGATTATTGGAAGAATGGAAAATGGGCGGATCTATGTCTTGTTAGTCAGGTTCTTGCTCCTGTTCAATCCTCCCTGTTAGTTGTCAGACTTAGCCATGATCAGACGAAAGTCTATCTTGTTTGGAAAGATGAACCCTCGGGCAACTACTCTGTTTCATCGGCTTTTGCTAGGCTATCTTCTGTCCAGGTTCCCCCCCCTTTTTGGTCGAATGCTTGGATGAAACACCTTGTTCCTAAAGTCAACATCTTCTTCTGGATCCTACTTCAAAACAAAGTGCTCACGGTTGATAATCTCTACAAGCGAGGTTTTCAAATACCCAATAGATGTTATCTCTGTAAGATGGAGGCTGAGTCAGTTTGTCATTTGTTTCTTCATTGTCCATTTGCTACCTCAATTTGGGAAAAACTTCTCTGTTACTGGCATTTATCTTGGGTGTTCCCCTCGTCAATTGAATATTTTTTCATCCAATGGAAAGCTCCTACTCACAACCCAACACTACGGAAGCTGTAGGATTTTTCCTTCCCTCACATTGCTTGGGGTCTATGGACAGAACAAAACAATAGAATATACAGAGATAAGGATTCTTCGAAGATCATAGTGTTTAATAAAATAATTAGATTAATGAAAGAAAATTTCAATGTAATCCCCTAGCAGGATTGTAATCTTGAGAAAGTGGCATGTTCTTCCTATGATCTAATGATTGCTAAGGAATGGAAAATTAGTTATGATATTTCCCATGCTCCTAAACATGCTAAGAAGGACAAAGAGGGTGTCTGCTAGAATTTTCTGCCTAACGGTTAGATCAAAACCAACTTTGATGGGGTGGCTAAAGGCAATCTTGGTGCGGCAGGATGTGGCGGAGTCATAAGGGATTCTTTTGGAAATTTTCTAGGTGCGATTGCTACCCCCCTTAGCTCACAAACCAATCACTTGGCTGAGGCTGTCAGAGCTTTTCATGTAATAAATTTGGCTCATAGTCTGAATTTTAAAAACCTTTGGCTTGAAGGGGACTCAAAAAATATTATTGAATGCCTTGTAGGTAGGTCCCCCCCTTGTGGACTATAAAGTCTGGGATTGATGATGCTATTTCGAGCTTAGCTAGGTTTGATAATATAAAGATATCCCATGCCTATAGAGAAGCCAATGCTATGGAGAACTTTTTTGGGAATGAAGGGGTTAAAAGTAAAGGACAATGCACATGGCTGAATATCAATGATTTAGGTGTTGATGTCTGAGCCTTATTGAACTATGATGCGTCACATGGGAAAGATGTGTGTCACCTCAATCATAATTATAGAACGGGGTAAGTACATTACTATGATTAGATTGCATGGGGCCGAGAAATTAGCTTGTCTTGTAAGCTTGCTCGACACGCTTTGTGGGCTCACAGGTTTGACAAGACCATTTCTAACCAAGATTTCATCTCTATCTGCATCACTGTGCTTGCTAAAATGGGAGGAGAAAGAAAAAGAGTTGAGTTGGACAACTTCGAGATGCACACAAGAAACACTAAAGCGTGGAACAAAGTTAAAAGTGGGGGTTTACTCCCTTTTCTGGAGAAACTCCATGGGTCTAATCAGGAAGCTACAAAGCTTTTTGAGAAGAATGGGGACAATGGGGATATAACCCTTTTTGGCAGGAAAGTTAAGCTTGATGAAAATCTCATTGCTGAAGTGACTGGTATGTCCACTGAAGGACACAAATTTTTTTGAGACAGGAATTTCTCTGATGAAGCGGTGGTCAGATTTTCGAAGAAAGACAAGGAAAAATTGAAACTTGTGAAAGTTTCCAACAGTTACTTCGAGGACGACACCATTAAAGCTCTCCGGAGAAAAATTCTTCGCGTCATTATGGAGTATATCACCCTGGATGGTCGGTTCACCAGGGTCTATGACTATCATTTTTCCTTGCTCAATCATTTTCGCTATAAGGTAAGGGTTTCTCTCCCCTACTATTTACTTTGTTCCTTAAGAAAGAGTCTGGAAGACCATAAGAAAAACCCTAAAAGATATATGATATTACATGCTAGTTTGATAAGATTAATTTTTGAACATTTCCAAAATTTTCTGGCCCCTGCTAACTTGGATGCCTCTTCGGTGTCTGAGGAGGATGACATTGAACCTAGCTGTTCGGGGAATAAACCAAATTTGAGTTTGGTAAGGATGGTCCTGGATCCGCCCTCTGTCTAGACTGGCAAGAAAATCCAAATCCATATTCCCCAGCCTATTAAAGTCTGCCCTACTTTTGAGCCTGAAAGTTCTACTCCCAAAGCCAAAGGCGATGGAAAGAATTTCCCTATCAAAAACCTTGTTGCGTATTCTAAAGATTCTCTTGATTATGAGGATTCTGGCGCAAATAATAATTCTTCCTCTTTTGTCCCGTCGATGGACATAGATGTTAGAACTGGGTCCCCTGGAGCCTCTGACCTTGCTAAAAGTTGCCTCAATCTTGATAGGGAACCTACTACTGATTTTCTAGGGATTGCAAGGAACAATGTTGTGGACCATTTCAGAATGTCAAAATGGGTCTTTCATGAAATTAATGACCTGAAAATAAAAAAATGGGCCCTCCAGAGTAAATTGGAAGAAGTGGGAGCTAAGGTTTCTGCATTATGCAAGAAGGATGATGAGCGTAATGAGAACATGGCTAGTAAAGAGATCCAGGACAATGCAGGTAAGGACAAAAGGATAGATATGGATTTGGAAAAAATAAAAAATGTTGTGAAGATAATTACTGAACAGAATAACAGAATGGAAAAACATAATGCTATCATTATCAACACAATGACTGAAAAACTGGATAAAGCTCAACAGGGGTCCTTGGTTGTTGATTTGGAAGAGGTGAAAGATAAAAACTAGGAAGAGGACATAGGGATTTCAAAGAGAACCAGGGCTAATCTGAAAAGGAAGGCACCCCCCATGCCACAGATGATTCAAACTTTCAAGAAGGGTGTCTAGGATATGCAGGATCTGGAGGCCGAGACCGAGATTGTTCTGAAGACTCTGGATTAGTTGCTGTTGGTTTTTTGGTCTGTGCTTCGACTGGCTTTTTGGTTGTCCTTCTTGGTTTTTTTGGCAAGCTGCTATTTTTTCAGGATTTTTTTTTTTTTTTGCAGCCTGTTTAATTCATTGGACTTTTTTGTCCTTTCCTATGTTATGTTATAAACTTTGTGGTTTTGGGTCCCTGTAAAACCCATTTTTTCCTTTATCAAAAACATAATTTTTAAACTTCATTTAATTATTTATGATCCAATGTCAACTTTTAAATTGTATGATGTCTTAATTTTAGTTTTATATAGAATTAGATTTTTTTTTATCTCAAGAGTTCAATGTGTTTTCAGACTTTGCAATGATGAATTAGAATTAAAACAACATTTTGTATTTAGATGTCAAGTGTATTATGAGATTTGTGGTGGGTTTTACTTTGGTAGAAAATTATAATACTCTATGAACTATTATTCATTATGATGATCAAACACATGTAGCTCTATTAAGAGAGAGATGACCCAATACAAAACTTAGATTCGTACTCTAACTTCTTTCTTCAACTTTAATTTTTGAAAAACAAACAAATTCATAATAATTTATTGTTTCTCTTTTATTTTCTTTATAAACTTTAATAAAAATGTATTTTCCTCACAATCTCATTACCACAGTTTAATTGCTAGTTAACAATGATATATATCATTTTTTTTGGTTATTTTATATCACCCATATGATCATTTTGCAAAAGTCATCTGACATGATCCCCACCTCATCTTTTATATTATACCTTCGAAAATATGAATCATAATAAATGATGTAATGAAGAAACATAACATATCAATTTTACTCAACCAATTAACTTATTAAATATCAGATTTAAATAATAATTAAATTATATCCCTTCTCTAAAATTTTAAATATTGATGTTACATACTTGATAGAAATAGAGTAATACTGAACACGTGAGCGACAAATTGAAATAAGTTATCCGTTATACAAAATTCAAAATATTGCTGTAACTAAATGATTAAAAATTACAGTGACAGTGAACATGTGAGAAACCAACTCTGGCAATCCTTTTTGTTTCCATTAGATTTGATCCAAGTTGCATGTGGCTGTCTTTTATAATGGTCACCAGATTACAAACAAAATGACAAAAGTTGCCGAATTTTCCTCAAATCATGCTTTGATGAATAAAATAGATAAAGTTGCCAACATGTAACCTACAGTATAGACATGCAGTACGGAATCAAACACCAACTACACATGGCCTTTCGGAGCTTTATGGAACATCTTAATCAATTTCCACCCAAACGAAGCTGTTAAACCGTCGGTGTTGCATTTTAATAAGTCGTTCAAGTACTCCTTGAGCTGCGAGCCTGTTTAAAAATTCATTTACAAGCGACCCCTACTCCAAAACATATTTGTTTATAATGTGATAGTTATCTCCACACTCGGCACTGAAATGCTTCTACACGGTACGCCAACAAAAAGTTACTTTGTGTGGTTCTCAATAAAGACACAGTTTTTTATCTAAACGTGCTAATATCCCTTCCCTCTCAATATATCTTAATAACACCCTCCAATTTCATGTACAAATAGCAGCCAAGAGCAAGCGTATTGCACAGCCAATGCACCTGCAGCATACAATGGGGTTGGCCAATATAGCGTTTCGCCACATTTTGGCACTATGGTTGCTGTGCTTATCATTTTCGGTTGATGGTGATGCCGCCACTTGTACTACCATTGTTGTGGGCGCTGGCATGTCCGGTAGGATTTAGTGTTCAGGATACTATATATCTACGTACCATGCTAGTTTCGGATTTTAGCTTTAGATGATAATGATTATCATTGGCTTATGAATTGATTTTGGGGAATAATTTTTGAGGCAGGAATAATGGCGGCAAAGAGATTGTCTGAGAAGGGGGTGACGGATTTTGTAATATTGGAGGCGACAAACAGAATCGGGGGAAGAATGCACAAGAAGAATGTGGGAGGGTACACCTTTGAGATGGGCGCCAACTGGGTGGAAGGAGTGGGAGGAGACCACCTCAATCCCATTTGGACTCTTGCTAAGAAATACAATCTCCGGACCTTCAAGTCTGACTGGAGTAATATCAGCTACAATATCTATGATCAGGAGTAAGTTCACTTTTTCCTTTTACGATTTTCTTTTAGAATTGAGTTATAGTGTAGATATAAGTCTTGATAGTAGTAGTGCTATTAGCTTCTTATATGTATTTGACGTAGAAACTTCGTATTCAATTCCATTATTCTTTAAAAATATTATTAATAATTTTAATTTCAAAGTTTTATACTACTTTTTGCTATACGATTATTTACGGGTAGAGGGAGAAAACTGCATTTGCAGGGGAGGCATGTTGCCGCAATCGGTGGCGGCGGGGCCATTTGAGAAAGCGACTGCGTCGTCGGAGTTCAGTGCAAATCTGTCTAAAACATTTAGGGCAAATGGAGAGGACGACATCTCGATCTTAGCGTCTCAGCGTGCTTTCGGGCAGTAAGTATATCCCTTTGAGCAATATTCTAGAGCAGACGAAAAGATTTGAATGGTTTTGAGTTTTTGTAATGCAGTATTCCAATTACTCCATTGGAGATGGCCATCGACTTCTTCTTCTACGACTTTGAAACTGCAGGTTGTTCTTGAACGACATTATCTATATGTCTTGTGCTCCAACATTAAAAGTTATTAAAAATTGGATACGGTGGGCTTTTTCTGTGCAGAACCTCCGCGCGTAACGAGCTTAAAGAACGTGGAGCCAATTGCAACGTTTGAAGATTTTGGCGACGACAATTACTTCGTAGCCGACAGGCGAGGATACGAGCATATTGTGCATAGATTGGCCCGAGAATTTCTCAAGTCTCACAATGGAAGCATAATTGACAAGCGCCTCAAACTCAACAAGGTTGCTTCTCTTTTCATTTCCTTCGATTGAACACGTTTTAAGGTTACAGTGAAAAAAATCAATGAATATTGTGTCACAGGTGGTGCGTAAAATCGAGTATACCGATAGCGGGGTGAAGGTTTCGACGGAAGATAGTTCAGTTTACACTGCAAAGAACATTATTGTATCAGTTAGCGCGGGAGTGCTGCAGACAAAGCTTATCGAGTTTAAACCCGATTTGCCGGTAAGTACGACAATTTTACATTTAAAACGAGTTTCAGTTTAAATGTTTCCGATTTCTACTCGGAAACTCAAACCATTTAAATAGTTTTTTTTTTAAATTAAAATATGAAATTAACTTTAACGCTTTGATATTTAAGTAACTAGGTTTTTGACTGTGTATATGGCAGATGTGGAAGCTGCTGGCAATATACAAATGGGATATGGTGATCTATTGCAAGATCTTCATGAAGTTCCCTTACAAATTCTGGCCAACAGGAGGACCAGGAACTGAAATCTTCATGTACGCCCACGAGAGAAGAGGTTACTATACTTTCTGGCAGGTAACAGCCAGTTTCGCAAAATCTTGGCTTTTTCTTAGTTCGGATCATTGGCATGACCACCTGATTGTTTAGATTTAAGTCAATAAAGGTTGGCGTCAACATTTCTGCAGTTAAATCCCAATAAAATATTATATTGCTTGATTGTTGATTACTGTGACAGCACTTGGAGAACGAGTACCCTGGAGGGAACCTTCTTATGGTAACTGTACAAGACGAGGAAGCGCGAAGAATAGAACAGCAGCCTGAAGAGGACACTAAAGCTGAAATCATGGCTGTTTTAAGAAAGATGTTTGGCAATGACATTCCAGAGATGTCTGATATCTTGATTCCCAAATGGGGACACGATCGTTTTTTCAAGGGAACATTTTCAAACTGGCCGATTGGTGTCTCCGAGCAAGACTTTCGCGATTTACAGGTTGTTCACGCCAGCTTTATAATGTTTAAATTGCATTTACTCGTTTCCTTTCTTGGGTAACAAGCTCTACATAGCCTGTATAACAATGTTATTGGTTTTTGCAGGCACCAGTTGGTCCTGTTTTCTTCACTGGCGAACATACCAGTCAGAAGTATAATGGATATGTGCATGGTGCCTATCTTGTAGGTAACCGACCATTCGCTTTTGATATGGTAATCCAGGTCTATGTATATTAAAATCCTTCACTCACGCAGCCCTTATTATATCTACAGGTATTAACACAGCTAACATGGTGTTGGATTGCATTAAGAATGGCAACTGCGCTGACAATTCTACTGTCACAAACAAGAAGCGTGAACTCACAAATACAGAGACTCGAACTTATTCAGAGATCAAACGGGTAACACGATCTAAATTTATTGATCAATTTATTCTAGTTTCATCGGTTGAAACTACAAGGATCTACTGCTTAGCATTTTTTTTCCTTAAAAAATTTGTGTTTAAGAAATAAAATAGTCGACTGTTTAACAATAGTGTGAATTTCCTCGAGAAAATCTTTTCTGTATAAGGGGAAAAAAATTATCCAGAAGTAGATTAGACCTTGTGAAGCCAGACTTGATGATCACTATTTGTTAAACTAGTTGGATACATGATTTTGATATCTGAAGTGGTGATCTCTAATTGTATCTAAATTCGCAGGAGAAAAGGTTTGGAAGTCGAGCAAGAAGAAAGGCCCAAATTTCAGGAAAGTCTTGAAAGTCGATTTTGATTGAAATATGAAGCATGTGATTTATTATTGAGTTCGTCAAAGTGAGTACAATATTTTAATCCTTTTTGTCGGGTATAATGACAATTTGGTTCAAGTGGTTTGTAAAATGATGTGTTTTAATTTTGACAAATTTTTCATGTTTGGTGATGTCAATAATTATATTTTGAATTTTAAGAGATAATAGAGTAAAATGCATGTTGTATTTATTTATTTATAATAAATAATGATTTAAAAGTAATTATAAATCTAATGAGTAATTTTTATTATTTTTATTTATATTAGTATCTCTCGATAGGTAGATACTATCACATTCAAAATCATTTAACATGGTGAATAATCTTGTATTTGTTAATGAATGAAATGACAAAAAAATTCATTCGGAGGCAAATATGTGTTTTCCAATGTTTTCCACTCTTAAGATGTGAACTTTTAACAAAAGATATTTTAAAAATTAATTATTGGTGATCTAATTGGCTAAGGAGGTTTGAGTAATTTTTGCAACCTTTACGTCGTTCAAGAAAGAAAGTACTTTTCAAATAATAAAATATTGGTTGTTTAAATGTACTATGTACTAATGAATGCTCTTTATGTAACAAAAACTAGAGGTTTCAATGTTTTCTATACTTGTGAGTACTTTTCAAATAATAAAATATTGAAGGTTTAAATGTTATTTGTACCTTTAATAAGGACATGTAATAATAACAAAGCATTAATGAAATTTCTTCAAATCCAAATTGATACATGTACCTTCCAATGAATCAAAAGTTAAAAAATTTCAAGGTTAGACAAAACATGTTTAGTTTCAAATGTGAACATGTGAGTTTTTTAAGGCAGACGTTCTATCGAACAAAATTTCTAGTTGTATAGAAGCAAAGGTGTGAAGCAAATTTGCTGTGTATTTATTTGTGTGGTAGTATAGGCTACAAATATATTACGGTTTATTATCATATGGTTATTATATTATAATATGTTAATTGATTAGATTCTAGTAATTATTAATAAAAGTAGATATATACAAAATTTAAAAGTTAATGTTTATGATAATATTAATAATTAATTTATATTGAATAATATATTATTTATTCTAATATATATAATTTATATAATTATTATAAAATTTATTATTTATAGATTAACTTATAATATACTTTTATTTAAACTTTACTTTCCCAATATATTTATTAATAATTATTTCATATTATTTAAATAATAATATATTATCATTAGTATTAATTATAACATATTATTTTTATTGTAATATATTAATAATTATTTTATAATATATTTATATAAAGATATATACTATATTCTGTATTAATATTAATTATCAATGAATTTTTATTATATAACGATCTATAATTTATTTAATATTAATACTAATATATTTTATACTATATTTAATAATTATCATTAGTATATAGTATATTATTTAAATTATATTTAAAATATTATTAGATAATATGAATTAATAATTGATATTTTTCAATATTAAATATTATAATAAATATTACATATTTATTATATAATTAAAAAATATTAATGAAATACTCATGTAATTTATTATTTATATAAATATAATAAATCATATTTAAAAAGTAACTTAAGTTATCTACCATCAATGATTTTTTATTATATAATGATATATAATTTATTTAATATCAATACTAAATATATTTTATTTGATATTTAATAATTAGTAGTATATTATTTAAATTACATTTAAACTATAATTTAATAATTATTACACGGTATTAATTAATAATTAATATTATTTAATATAAAATATTATCATAAATATTAAATATTAATGAAATACTTATGTAATTTATTATTTCTATAAATATGATAAATAATATAATAAATAATATTAAAAAAGGTAACTTAAGTTACCTGACCATAGGTCCCACAAGACATGCATTGATGCAGGAGCACTCGAGTGAATGTACAATCAACATCACAAAAAAAAAATTGTTTCAGGAATCTGGTAAGGTTTCATGGAAAATGTTTTTATAAGTAGAATTTTGACTCCATCTTGGATTTGATGGTAGAAGTTTTGAAGTCATATAATTAATATTTTATGAGATTTAACCATTTCACAACTTCAGTTGGTAATTTGGTGAAGTTTTAAAAATTCAAAAAAAAAGTGAGGTTTGAGGTAGAGTGGCTTGGTGAGAAGTTCAATAATGTTGATATGCCCATCTCTGTAAATTTTTGGAAGAATCTAAGTGGTTGGTGACAATTAACATCAAAAATCAATTTTGTTTCATGGATCCATTTCATTGGCAACAGGATGATGTTATTGGTGTACGTTGGCACTGTCAATGTTCTTAAGGTTCTTTGCATATTATTTTGACTCCCTCTAAATTGAATTGATATGGACTTTATCTTATATTAGCATCTCTTCTTCGCAATCACTGAGAAATAAGTTATTGATACTAATGGCTTTATGGAAAACACAGGAGGTAAAATAAAGAGTTGTGGTTTAAAATAGCATAGAGGAAAATAATCAAATGGGCTAAAGTTAAAGAGACAAGAGAATATGAATTAAAATGGAGTCATTAAAATGAGAAAAAAGAGCACCAGGAAAGAGAGGAGAGAAGGGGTGTAGGGGGTGATTTGAAGAAAAAATTAGACTTAGTTAGGTTGCACCCTAGCCATGTAGGAAAATGATAAAGAAGATTGGTGGCTACAACAACATATGAAAGAAAATTGCCACATAGGAAGACTAAAAGGGGTTGCATGAGGATAGGGGTGACATGATAACAAAAAGTAAGAAGATGTGCACCTTTTAGTTGGAACATTAAAAAAATTTCAAGTAGGAATTGTAGATAGAGGTGGGCGCCATTTAAAATTTTAGATTGCAATGGAACAAATGGCACAAGAGTAAGAAAGAGGGGTGGCATGCAGGATGGGAGATAGGGGTTGCATTGGAAGGTAGGAAAAAATAAAATATTGAATGCATATTAATAGTTTAAGAATGAATGTAGGTTTAAATAGAGAGGAACACATAGTCAAGGAGGGAGAGTTGATAAGCATGGCATGAATAGAGGAAGGTGGGATGTGTCGAAGTGAAAGAGGTATACAAAATATAATTTGAATAAAGATTACAGAGGAGGTTGCACCATTTAATAAAGGGAGATTAATGGTGATAAGGTAGTGATGAGAAGATAAGAGGAGAAACTAAGGTAGCAAAAAGAATAACACAAAGTAGTGATGGAGTTTCCTAAGAAATTGTTAATGTATGATTCATGAAATTTGAATTGAATGAATATATTTAAATTTATTTTCAAATTTAAATAAATTGATGCTTTGCAATTTAAAATTGATTTAAATTGACAAATGTAATTATCAATTGTCTGTGGAGTCGTTTGTAATAGATGATTTTATGAAAGTTGGGTTGAAGAAAGTGGAAGAGTTTTTTGTTTTTATCTTCATCAAATGGTATCAAAGCCAGAGGTTGTGAGCATGTGGACAAATTGCCAAATGTGAGGTAGTCCACATTAGGACCTATGGGTGGAGAGGGAAGTGAGAATAGATTTTGAGAACATAGGTAGAGTGTCGAATGTGAGACAATCTATGCCAGGACTTGTGGATAGAGGAAGCACAATTAAAGAGCTCAAAAGCATCATTGTATGTGTGCAAAGTCCTGAGCGATTAAGAATTGGAAAGTGCAAAGAAATTGTTGTGGTAGTGATAGATTACAACAAGTGAAGTGGTTATACTTGTGTAGAAGATCTTGAGGATTAGGGATATAGATGCAAGATAGATTGTAAGCTATGCAACACGAATAGTTTGTAAGGATGAGTTACAATGAAGACATGCCATGAGGAAGGTATGAAGAAAAGATGAGGAAGAATTTGGAGGAGGAGGACATTTCGTGGTGGACATGAGTCCATAAGGGGAAAGAAGAAAGGCGTGCAACATTGGAAGAAAAAGAGGAATGAGTAACTTTGTGCATGAAATTCAACAATGGACTTTGTAGTATATTATTTGTAATCTCGAAGGGTAATTATATCGGCCAACTCCACCTTTGTGAGCCTATGCTCACAAATTTCCTATCTAATGTGTCTGATGTAGGAGCACCCGAGTGAATGCACAATCAACATCACCAAAAAAAAATTGTTTCAGGAGATTGGTAAGGTTTCATGGAAAATGTTCTTATAGGAAGAATTTTTACTCCATCTTAGATTTGATGGTAGAATTTTTGAAGTCATACAATTAACAGTTTTGGAGATTTAACTATTTCATGACTTTGACTCATAGTTTTGCAAATTTTTAAAATTTCAAAAATAGCGAGGTTTGTGGTAGAGTGGCTTGGTGGGAAGTTCAGTAATGTTTATTCGTTCATCTCTACAAATTTCTGGAAGAATTCAAACTCCTGATAAGAAATTACATCAAAACCAAGTTTCATTTCATGTATCCATTTCATTGGTGACAAGATGATGTTATTGGTCTATGTTGGCACTGGAAATGTTATTAAGGTTCTTTGCATATTGTTTTGACTCCCTTCAAATTGAAGTGATGTGGACTCCATCTTATATTATAATGTGTTTGCTTCACAATCACCAAGAAATACTATTCATACTAATGGCTTTATGGAAAACACAAGAGATAAAATAAAGAGTTATGGTTTAGAATACGTAGAGGGAAATAATCGAATGGGTAGAAGTTAAAGAGACAAGATAATATACATTAAAATGGAGTCATTAAAATGAGAAAAGAGAGCACTAGGAAAGAGAGGAGAGAAGACGTGTAGGGGTGATTTGAAGACAAAATTAGACTTAGCCAGGTTGCACCCTAGCCACAGGAGAATGATAGAGAATATTGGTGGTTGTATCAACATATGAAAGTGTATATTGGTGATAAAATTGCCACATAGGAGGAATGAAAGGGGTTGCATGAGGACATCGGTGATAGGATAAGGAAATGTAGGAAGATGTGTGCCATTTAGTTGGAACATTAAAAAAAATTAAGATAGGAATTCTAGATAGAGGAGGGTATCATTTAAAATTTCAGATTGCAATGAAAAAATGGCATAGGAGTAAAAAAGAGGGGTGGCATGCAAGATGGGAAATAGGGGCTGCGTTGGAAGGTAGGGAAAAATTAAATATTGAATGGATATCAATAGTTTAAGAATGAATGCAAGTTTAAATAGAGAGGCATGCATAGTCAAGGAGGGAGAGTTGATAAGTATGGCATGAATAGAGGAAGGTGGGACACACCACAGTGAAAAGAGGTATATGAAATTTAATTTGAATAAAGATTACAGAGGAGGCTACACCATTTAATAAATCGAGATTAATGGTGATAAGGCAATAATGAGGAGATAAGAGGAAAAATAAAGGTAGTAGAAAGAACATAGATCAATGATGAGTTGTCTAAGAAATTGTCAATGTATGATTCATGAAATTTGGATTGAATAAATTTATTTGAATATATTTTAAAATTTGAATAAATTGATGTTGCACAATTTGAAATTGATTAAAATTGACAAATGTAATTGTCGATTTTCTGTAGAGTCGTTTGTAATCAATAATTTTGTGAAAGTCGGGTTGAAGACAACAGATAATTGTTGATTTTCTATAGAGTCGTTTGTAATCAATAATTTTGTGAAAGTTGGGTTGAAAACAGTGGAAGTTTTTTTTTTGTCTTCATCATGCATTGTCATATCAGACACATTCACATTCCATCATAACATACTTCCTTTCATCCTTGTGCAATATTAACACATGGTTAGAAATAGTCCTATGCTTAATTTTTCTAATATATTATTATTTGATTTAAATCTTACTTCCACAACTTGCAAGCCCGACAATGTACTTTATCTTCTTGTGGGATAAGAAGAAGGCAATGGTAATTATTATATTATTATATAATGATATATAATATATTTAATCTATTATTTAATAATTATTAAAAAATATTAATTAATAATAAATATTTAAAACTATATTTAATATTATATAATATATATAATAATAATTTTATATTATTTAAATAATATATTATCATAAATATTAATTATAATATATTCATGAATGTTTTATGCTATATTTATGTAAAAGTATTAATAGTTATTAAAGAATATAAATTAATAATTAATATGTTCAAACTATTTGTTTTTTATTAAGGAACAAATAAGTTTTGAAGGGACCCTGAAACCCTTTAACAGTAAACAAGAGAAAGATACAGTATTAAAAGGACCCCAACAAAAAATAAATGAATACCATCAAAGAAAAAAAAAGGAACATCCCAAGGCAACACAACAAAAAGCCAACAAAAAACCACCAAAAGTCCAGCCACTAGGCCAGATTCCTGAGGATCTCTGCCGCCTTCTGCTCAAGTCTATTCATATTTAAAGCATCTTTCTTAATCTCCTAAATATCAGAAAGCTTTCCATCATGGTTATTCTTAAAATGCTACAAATCCTCAACTGTTTTCTTAAGGCATTCCACCATATATTTCTTTTATTCCTCAATCCATAAATCAGTGACCTTATCTCTGTCTCTGTTATTACTGTCATTCCTATCAGCCTTTTCCATTTTACTATTCATAGCCCTCTAATCCAGCTTAAGTTCCTTAATCTAAAAAAACACCCATCTGATTAACCGGAAGAAATCCATAGACCCATTACGGGAAATACCAAGAATGTCATCAAGAAATTCACATTCAACTTTAAAGTAATGGTCCTCTGCCTTGAGATCACTAGGATACTGAGGCCTATCCTCTCTGTCAGTGGCAGGGTAACTGGAATAATCTGAAGAAGGGGTCGACTGCAAATCCTCATCATTAGCATCATAAGAGGGATCCTCCGAGACCTTTCTTTTACCCTTCTTCTGGGGAGAGACACTAGAATTACCTTTCCCCTTAATTGCAACCCTTCCTCTATAAGAAGGGGTTTGGTGGGAAAAAGCTGACATAGCTTTAAAATGATCATAGATTAGAATAAGCAGGCCCTCATGGAGGATAGAATGCCTAATTAGGTTCTAACTATAATTCTACAGACTGGCATTTAGAGAAGTAGCAAGATAGAAGGGGAAAGAAACCCTAACCTTATGCCGGAAATGATTGAGGAGCACAAAATGGTACCCAAATACCCTAGTGTAATGACCATCTAGCATAATGTAATCCATAAGCACATTCAACACCTTCCTCCAATGCGAGACGATCTTCACAGAATCGTAATAGTTTTTGGTAGTCCTTCGCAGGTCCTCCTTTTCCTTCTTAGTCTTCAAAAAATTTTGCACAGCCTGGTCAGAGAGTTTCCTATCCCTATAAAACTTGATGCTCTCAATGGAAAGCCCCATGACCTTAGCAATTAACTTCTCATCAATAACAACCTTTCTCTCAAACAAATCGATCTCCCCATCCTTCCATTCCTTGGAAAAATCCAGTGACGTTCGGATCCCAGCCATGGAGTTTTTTGATAAAAATGGTTATCCCTCCCTTGTCCATCATCTCCCAAACCTTAGTATTACTTCTTAGCTCCTCACAGTCTGTTAGTTCCACCCTGTGACTCTCACCACCCATGTTGGTAGAATTGTAGGCCTATTCAGAAGACTCTGGAAAACTAAATAAATTGGCAGTTGAAATACCTAGAAAGCATGCGAAGCACAAAAAATCAAAATAGGAATTAATATTGTTGTGCTTTGGCCAACAATGACTAATAATTGAACAATAGTCCTGAGACTGCATGACAAGACACTCAATAATCATACGTTGGTAGGGGGAGTTTGAACCTTCCCGTGAATTCGGTCATACATAAGTAAGGCAGTGAGGTTAGCCTCCAATTCATCACTCCTTTGCCACATCACCTTGACCTTCGCCTGAACACCTTTTTTGGAAAAAAAGTCCACCACTATGTTAATTTCCCTATAAGCATGGGAAATATAACATTTCTTAAAGTTACTAATAATCCCCTTGGAAAGATTAATCCAATTCTCTATAGTCCATGAGGGTTTTTGAAGGCCCTTTATGCATTGTATGATATTATTCGAGTTCCCTTTAAGCCACACATTTTTAAAATTCAACTAGTGAGAAAGATTCAAAATTTGAAATGCCCCTATGGCTTCGACAATGTGGTTGGTCTGGGTACCCAAGGGGATAGCCATTACTACAATAAAAAAACCATTCTAATCCCTTATCACTCCCCCACACCCAGCTGGCCCAGGATTGCCCTTTGCCGCCCCATCAAATTTGATTTTAACCCAACCAAGAGGGAGGTTCCAATTGATACCATCTCTAGGCCCCTTAGTGGGCTTAAGAGGAGAAGAAATATCAACACTAATTTTCCAAGCATCAACAACTCTGAGCTCATAATCTTTGTAGCTGACATTTCCCTTAGCCTTGAATTTTCTATTGAGCAAATTAAAATTCTCTCTCACAGCTTTGATAATTTTACCAAAAACAATTTCCTCCAAAAGAGCTGAATCTGGAAGATTCTATTATTACGCTCTTTCCAAATTCCCCAAGCGAGGTGAGGGAAAATGTATCTCCAAAGCAGATTCAACACTTGGTTGCTTGAAGGAGCCTTCCACTAGCTATAAAAATCCAAGATAGTTCTAGGAAAAACCCAGATGAGATCCCAAAATTACAAAATCCTGCACCAAATGTCATAGGAAAAAGGACAGAGGAGAAAGAGATGTGAAGCTATCTTAGCCTCTACACAACAAAGATAACATCTGTTAGGAAAAGATTAGCCATGCTTGCAAAGATTGCCATTGGTCAACAATTTATTCTAAAGAAGGATCTATATGCAAAGATGTTGAATTTAGGTATAAGATTGTGCACCCAAGCCTTCACCCACACAGGGGAGGGGGGACTAATAACAAGAGGCCACCGCCGAATAAACATAATAGATCCCCGAGGAGGAAAACTTCCAGACCAAAGAATCCTCCCGGCCCTGCAACCTAAGCACAACAGGATTAAGGAGAGACTGCAGGGGTCGAAGGTCCAGACTAATAGAAGAGATACCAACCCACTAATCATTCCTCCAATAATCCCCAAACAAGGTACCATATCTGGATTTGTATTCCTCCATATGATTCCTAAAGATAGGGATATTGCAAAGAGGTTTATTCCCTATCCACTAGTCTTCCCAAAACAAGATTTTTCTACCATCTCCAAGTTTCCAAAACACACCTTTACCAGCAAGATCCCTAGCTTTAATGACATTATTCTAAAGGGTTGAGCCAAGAGGGAGATTCTGAGAACTAAGAAAATCTCTGAAGGAATCAACTCCCCACAAATATTTACTATTCCAGATAGCATTCCATTCATGGTCATCAACAAAGTTTCTCTAGACTTGTTTCGCTAAGAGAGCTTTATTAAAAACTCTAATGCTCCTCAACCCAAGACCCCCATACTTTTTAGGTTTGCACACATTCTCCCAAGTAATCAACAAAATCCTCTTCTTCTCCTCAACCCCAGACCAAAGGAAACGTTTTTGGATCTTTTCAATAGTTTCAGTAAACTTGGAAGGGATCTTAAACAAACTTAGAGCATAAACAAGAAAATTTGGAAGAGAAGCATTTAGCAACATAACTTTACCAGCTTGACTCAGAAGGGCCCCTTTCCATCCAGCCAACTTCTGATTAAACCTATCCACAAGAGAAATCCAAAAAGAATCTAGAGGTTTGGTACCCAAAGGAAGCCCCAAGTAAATGGAAAGAAGAGAATTAACAACATAGCCTAATATGTTTGCAATCTTCCTTTGCCTAGGTTCAGGGTGTTGAAGAAGAAAATAGAACTTTTCGCCCTGTTAATTTTTTGCCTTGAAACTTCCTCATAAAGCACAAGGGAGCTCTTCAGAGTTATGGCTTCTCCAATTGTTGAGATTCCCATAAGAATGGTGTCATCCATGAATTATTGATGTGAACAGGCAAGATTCACCGAAGAAAGTCTTAACCATTTCAGACTCCCTTCCATCACTTTTTTGTGCAGAAGCCTTCCTAGAATTTTCGTCATTAGGGTAAAGAGAATAGGAGACACAGGATCTCCTTGTCTCACACCTCTAGAAACTTTGAAGAAACAGGAAGGAGATCCATTGATAATGACAGAGGTGTTGGTAGTTGAGATCATCTCCCCTATCAACTACAACAATATCTCTGAAAACCCAAAAGCTTTTAATACTTTTATCAAGAACTCCCAATCCACCCTATCATAGGCCTTATATCTAGCTTAAGTAAAAAACCTTGGTTTTTCAAGACTTTTAAAGAATGGATATTCTCATGAACCATAATAATGGAATCCAAGATCTGTCTGCCTGGAACAAAACCATTCTACTGAGGAGAAATCAGTAGCAGGAGAACCCCAAGAAGCCTAGTGGTAACTACTTCAGAAATTATTTTGTAAAAGGAGTTGCATAAGCTAATCGGGTGGAAGAAATCAAAAGCATCAGCACCAGGGAACTTGGGAATAAGAACAATGCATTAAGCTCTTTCAAAAAATTCTTGGATCCAAAATAATCTTTGACAACATTAACCACATCATCAACAACTATCTCCCAAAAGACTTGGAAAAATAACATAGGGAACCCATTAGGACCAGGGGCCTTATTCCCTTCAAAAGAAAAAATAGCCTTTCTGACCTCTTCCAGTGACAGGATAGCAGTCAAAATTCTATTTTGATGGTCATTTAGAATGTTGGGGATAGCCTCAATGAGGGTTTGTTGAGCATTCACATCCAACCTCTCTTTCACAGAAATAAGGTTAACAAAGAATTGCATGGCCTCATTCCTAATCTCATCCTCCTCAATTTTAACACCATTCTTCAAGATATGAGTGATACGATTGGACACCCTGTGTTTCATAGTAGTCATGTGGAAGAACCTAGTATTCTTATCCCATGACAAAATTCAAACCGATTTGGATCTCTGTTTCCAATATTCCTCTTCTTTTGATATAATATCATGATATTTTTTAAGGATTTCATGTTCAAACTATATGTTAATACTATATAATATATTTAATAATTATTTCATACTATTTAAATAATAATATATTATCATTTATATAAATTATATAATCAATGATTCTTTTATAACATATTTAGATAAAAGTATTTAATTATTATAAAATAATGTCAATTAATAATTAATATGTTCAAACTATATGTAATATTATATATTATACTTAATAATTATTTTGGATTATTTAAATAATAATATATTATTATTTATGTAAATTATAATATATTATTTTTGTTATAATAATTTATTTATTATTTTATAATATATTAGTATAAAGTTATATACAATATTCTCTATTAATAATAATTATTGATGAATTTTTATTATGTAATGATATATAATATATTTAATATTGATACTAAATAAATTTAATTTTATATTTAATAATTATCATTAGCATATAATATATTATTTAAATAATTTTTAATATATTTAAAATATTATTTAATAATTATTCGATAATATTAACTAAATAATTAAGATTATTCAAAATAAAATGGTGAGATTGTCTTGTTTGGCAGGAGTGTTAAGCTGAATGAGCAAATCATCGGTGAGATCACTGGTCTTTCGACTGAGGGTGTGAAATTTTATCGGGACTGTCGGTTCTCTGATGAAGCGGTTATCAGATTTCCAAAGAAAGATAAGGAGAAGGCTAAGCTGGTTAAGGTTTCCAATAGCTACTTTGATGTGGAGTCCATTAAATCGATCTGGAGGAAAGTTTTGAGAGTCATTATGGAGTACACCACGGTTGATGGGCGCTTCACCAGGGTGTATGGTTATCACTTTGCCATTTTGAACCACTTTCGTCACAAGGTTCGTATCTCTTTACCATTTTATTTATTCTCTTCTCTGAAGAATTGCCTTGATGAAATTGAAAGAAACCCTAGGCGGATTTCTATTATTCACCCTGGTCTTGTCAGGCTCATCTTTGAGCATTTCCAAAATTTACCTGCTCTGCCTAGAAATGTTGTTGTTGGGGATTTGGACAATGAGGATATGGAAAGTAGCAGGGAGAATGATCCTCTGGCCCCTTTTTCTCTTGTTGGTACTAAAACCACTATTCCCCAGTCCCTTTCTTGTCAGAATGTCCTTGAGGGTTCTGCTCCGCCTTCTTGTCTTAATCATCAGCCTTTTCCTGGTTTCCCTACCCCGGGTTCTACTCCGCCGTCCTATCTTAATCCCCAGCCTTCGCTTGGTTGCCCTACCCCGGGTTTGGTCTCTAGGATTAAAGGAACCTCGGTTACGAAATTGGTTTCATATTCTGGGAATTCTTTGGAAATTCATTCTGAAAAACCTATGGCCAGTAAAGAGTCGGCCCCTAGTGCCCCTGTGTCTGGAAGATTTGTGAATGCCCCTAAAAGTCCCCCAAATCAGGACGAAATTAATTCTGCCCCGAATAACTTTAGGCTTATGACATAATGAGTGTGGTGGAAAAAAGTGTTGATGGCCTTTTCACTGTTCTTAAGTGGGCCCAGAAGGAAGTTTGTGATTTGAGTGGCCGTAATAGAGATCTCAGTAACAGAGTCATGGAGTTGGAGTAGAAGGTGAGCTAGAGCCGTAATGAGAATGAAGGACAGGACACCCCCTTAACAGAGAAAAGACAATAGTTGCAGGAGGAAAGATTGACTAGACTGGAGAGCAATATGTCCAAGATAGGCCAAAATATCAGGGCCACTGTGGTGCATAATTATAAAATTGCTAGACACAACGCCATTATCATTAACGCTATGGTGGAAAAGTTGGAAAAAAATCAAAAGGGCTCGCTGGTCGTGGACTTGGATGCAGACAGAGGTTGTAACAGAGCTTTTGTTGAAGGGATTTCGACTCACACCCGGGCTAACACGAAGAGGAAGGCCCCTACATCTCCACATACGGTTCAAATCCTCAAGCAGGGAATACATGATATGAGTGAAGTTGAAAAGGAAGCCGAGGAGCTGTTGAACATCATGGAGTAGTGCTGTTGTGGTCTTCTCTAGTTTTTTGGCGGTCCTTTTTTGGACCTTGTTGTCTCTTTGTTGCTGTTATTTCTTTTTGGGACAACTGTCTATTTACTTGGACTTTTTTTGCTCTATCTTTGTATGTTTAAACTTTGTGGTTTTAGGTCCCTGTAAAACCTATTTTTTCCTTTTCAAAAACATAAAATATTATCATAAACATTAAATATTAATTATATAACTAATAAATATTAATGAAATACTCGTCTAATCTATTTTTTTTGTATTACTTATCAAAGGAATAGTAGTATACATCATATTAGATATACAAAAACTTCACAGTAGCATCCCCACTATACAAAAAATCAAAAACACCCCTACAGATCAGAATAAACCATCCCCAATTACATCATTTCCATTTTACAATACATAAGGAGACCATCTATACAACTGAGCAATTTACAATTTTCCACATTTTACAGAGGCCATTGATACAACAGAAAGAATCTACTGCTATCCACTCAAAAAGCTATCCATTTTGAAACTTGAAGGAAGAAGACCGACCATGCCACTAGTGATCAGTACCCTTGCGCCCTGCATCCTTTAGCCTTAAGAGAGAGCTTGTTGCTTCGATTTCCTCCCTAGAGAAGTCTTCAATGCTGAGTAGAGGAGGAGCCTCTTGATGGACTATTTTATTTTTATCACCTTCTCATTGAATTCTTTTTGGAAGATCTCGAGGGCCCTGAGAAATTTTTTGTAGTATGCTGCCACCCCTGTCCAAAGTTAACCTCCTGAAGGCTAACTAGTATTGTGCCATCTTTGGTCAATTTTAGGAACTTTACTTTGGATACCTTGATCATCAAAGTAACCTGCATAGAAATGTTGGAGAGGGTGAGTCTTTTACAAGACTCAGTAAGTGAACACTTGACCCCACTAAATTTTTCATCATTTCTCCTTTTCCAAATAAACCAAAGAATTTTGGTTGAAACAAGAATCCAGAACAACATTAATTCTTTTTCAATATTATTAGAAAACAACAAAATAATTCTATCGATTCTTAGATTATTGTTATTATCCTAGACGTATTGATTATGACAAACAAGATTTCATACTTCCCTTGCAAAAAGACAATCAAAGAATATATGGTTCATAGATTTTGGCACTATACAAAGGCTACATATCTCTATATCCTCTAATTTGCACTTAATCGACAATATTTGCAATGTTAGAAGCCACTAGAAGCATGCTTTCTTTGGCTCCAACACATTTGACCAGGAGTTTTTAAATTTCTTTTCCCATTCGTTCTTGCTCATCTTAGCTTTCCAGATTTGGTTTAGATAGGTACAGGTATCCTACTAGTTGGAAAGAGTATTGTATACCTTTTTTACACTTAGCTTGGAGAGTTTTGAGCCATTGCTCCATCTAAAATATTTGTATTGATCTGATTCAACCACATGATTGACATTATCAGGGATCTCTTTACAGGCCTCTTTAGAGTGGAGTGTGTTCTCCAGTTGGTTGCAGGCAACTTGAATTCACTGCTAAGCTAGTTCCACCCTGTTGACCCTATTGGAATTTGTGTTTGGCATTAATGTCAAATATGGCTATATGAGCATTGATATAGGTGTTACAGGTGTTTTGGTTGATAGTTATTCAGTGGTATACTTGTAGACACGCAAAATTAGCATTATGCATAGTCATCCGCTCATTGAATAAATTAAACACAACAAATCCATTCGCTAGGAAAATCAGGTCTTTAGTCCTAAGGTTATGCATTTAAATAAATCAAAGGCTCACATCATCCTTTAATTAAATAAATCAAACTTTATTTAATTAAAATCCCCAAAGTAATTTCCATCCTTTTCTGATTTAAATAAATCAAATATTTAATTCAAAAAGGTCAAACATCCTAATCATCATCCTAGCTAATTAATCCTGATTAAATCTAATCTAATGCATGTCAAATCCTCTAGATATCTCCACTTGCACAAATAAATCAATTTATTGATTTATTAAATCCAACATTTTCACTCAACATGGAATATTCCCTAGAATTTGAAATAAAAACAAGTGGGCATGTACATCCAACAAGTCATTTATGAGCTCTTACATGGCTCTTACATGTCCCCTTCCAAAGGTCAAACTCAACATTCATTGCACAAATTTGAATTCAAATTTCCCCCCTCTTGGGCACATTTCCCAAATCTTGCACATGCATCAACCACTCACATGATGACAAGTGGCCTCTTTTCATTGTCCTATTTTTAGTCCCACATTGGTCCATTTTCAACACTCTTAGCATTTGAAAATCTTTAAATAGAGGCTTCATCCTCAAGCAAATCCTCCACAATTTCATCCTCAAGTCATATGCAAAGTCACTCTCCTTGAGAACTGATTTTTCCCATCTTATCATCATCTTCATAGCATCTTATCAAGCTTAAGCAAGGGTTGGGAAAGGGATATTTTCCACAATAGCACCAATCCAATATGGGATAAAGTTTTGATCATGCTTTTGTATGCTTGCAATCAACTATTCTTGTTATATTTAGTTTTGCATATTTTAGCATGGTTAAGTATTCCATAGGGATATTGAATTTAATGTGTTTTAAATGACTAACATGATATTATTATGTTAATATTTCTAACCATTTGCAGATTTAATGTCCACAAATTGGCGCTAGAAGGAGGGCATTATACTTTATTTGATGTTAAAAGTAGGAATTGCTTTATCGTTTGATACTAACGGCTTCCAAAATAGAAATGTTAGAAAGGAATATATTTCAGTCATCCATTGTTCTTGTTTTACAAATCAGATGAAATTTGAAGTTCTCTGTGTGATATTCTCTGTATCTTCCTTTAGTAGGAGTGTACGAAAATCCAAATTACTATTGTTGTATTTTTTTTGAAGCTCACATCTCCCTCATAGCCTTAAAAATCCTTAACAAGAATAAGTTTGCGCCTCATTTCCAGATGTTGTGAACAGATTGCCAAAGGAAAATGATGATATGGCAAGAATATTGAGTAGGATGAAGAGAGCCAACAAGCAGGCTACATAGAAACACCTTAACCAACCCACTGTTTATTCAAATTTCTATTGACTATCTAATCTTCCCTCTATGTGTACACAATGTACATAGGTGCAATCATATAAACCATGGTCATAGCTTTATATCGCAGGTTTTTTGTTGAAACTTTTTGTTTTATTAAAATCTTTGTGTAAAAAGCTGACCTCTTTTTCTTACCTGTCACATCACCTGTCATTTTTCCCATCAACATGTACCAGGTCGCTGCCATTTCATTGTCAATTTAATGTCATATAAAATTTGATTTAGTGTTTGGTCGATATGAAAGATTGGTTGCAGAGTTTCAAATTAAAAGTTTTTATTAAAAAAATTATTTAAAATCTTAGTGAGGCTGATAGTTTGTTGCTTAAGTGACGTCACCTTAGTACTTCCCTCCCGCTGCTCTGCCCATAGTGGCAGTCTTTTATTTTATCTTATTTTTGTTTCTTTTCTTCCAATTTTTGAATTCTAAGAATTTCTCTCCATACAAGCCTACTATCTCCAGTTGCAGAAAAGGAATATGCATGTCCTCAAATTTTTTTTCTTGCAATTTCATAGATAATGATTTTGTCAATTCTTATGTTGGAATTATGTGGACTAGAATGGAAGATCGAAAGAGGAAAGATTTAATTTACTTTCTTCCTAACGTGAGCTAGATGCTTTGCTGATGCACTCCAAATGGGCGCACCATACAAACAATAAAGTAATGTTTATTTTGTCATCTTTGGTTCTCGTTCCAGGAAAGCAATTATATATATGATACATATTGAGTGCGTAGGTTTAGTCTGAGACGATGGCCCTGAAGATTTCCCCTGATTTTGAAGTGTTCAAGAGAATCGATGGATTTGTTAAGTACGAAGAATCTTGTGAACAATACAATATTTGTAGAACCCGTGCATAATTAACTTCATTATTTTTGGACTACTCTTATGTTAAACCTTCGCAATCTGCATATATGTTGGAATTTTCTTATTCTAAACCTCTTTGCACCCTGTATGCTGCTCAAAGAAATCTGTAGTCAATTCTTTTTACTCCACAGTGAACCAGAGAAAATCCCACGGCCATCTTTGCAATCTTTATGGATGTGCATACCCTATTTTAAATCTCCCATTCTGAGCACAGGTAGGTAGAGAATATTGGTCAAGGCTAGGGAATACGGCTTTATACCACTACAATAGTATTTTCCTAAAGTTTCTAACGCCTTTTTTTCAAATAAATCTTTATTTTGTGCAGGTCCTGCAATCATCACATTCCTATGAGGTATGGCAGGCAAAGTGACTTTAAACTAACATGGTCATGACACAATAAGAAGCAGCCTGATTGCATGCGTGATCGACCTATAGATTGCATTGAGGAAAGGATTCGACCCCTAGGGATAAGCGCTTTCTTTTACTGGATGCACTTGACTGTAAGCATGGCATGGATAGTTTGAGTACTGCAGTGAATCTGTATTTGGCTCAGGTGTTATGACTTCTAATAAATTCCCACACAATAGGCCATACGTGACCCATATCCTATTAAATGTTTCTGTTGACATCTCTTTTCTTATTTTCGAATAGTCAATAGACAGTGGCATGCATAAGCTTGAATACGACTTTTTGTTTCTAGCCAATAAATGCTGGCAGAGATTACTTTGAACATCATTTTTGTAGGAGGATAGAAGGAGCAAGGCGCTAGTCTATACTTATTCTGCAATAATTGCAGTTCATCAAACCACATCAAACAGATTCAGCCAACAACAAATGAAGGTTAATCAAGCATTGGAGTCAAGTAAAGACAAGGAAAGAATGGAGTCAAGGAATTAAACATTAGATTTTAAATTTACCAAAGGAATTTTTTAATGCTCATTATGATAAACTAGAGCTTCCAATTTCCCACTTTTTTTTTCTGTTTTGGACCAACTAAATCACTGATTTGATCTTTTCAAAGTTGGATTAAAACTGAACCCTAGAAACTCACTAACTTTTGGACTTGGATAAAATTGAACAAGCAACTTCACATTTCACATTGGTATTTTAAAACGAATCAAATCATTGCTTTGGGGGATAAAATGAATGCATGCCTTTATTTGTTTGTAATTATTTACACAAAGTAATATCATCAAAAGATGTATGCGCTTCTCTTGCGCCTCACAGCAATCTTGAGAATCAAAAGGATTTTGGTGACATTAAGTTGCGTAAATAATTTCCCATACACATTTTGATTTGGGTTTAAAATTGAACATCTTATGCAAGGGTGAGTAGGGCATCATCGTGTATATTCTCTTTCTTTGAGTTGTCAAAGATTGATCGAGTTACGAATTTTGTCTTTGCTTGCTTTTGTTTATCCTAGAGGGCCTACCTTGGGGAAAAAGTACTCACCCAAGGGAACGACTCAACCGGTAACACTCTAAAGCCAAGAGTATTTCCAGCTGGGATATAAATGTGGGTATTGGAAGAAACGCCAATATCACGCGGTTGATTCCGACGAGATGGATCCGAAAGGGGACTCTCGCCATATGGGTCAATCTCCACGAATAGAAAGTCCAAAATAGAACCCTTGTTTTGTAGTGGCCAATTGATCCATTGAGCGAGTTTATCAAAGTGGTGCATTGGAACTTAGATTCTAAGAAGTTACTTGCCATGTCTGATCTTGGTTGAAATATAGAGGTTAAGACTTCATTCTTAACATACCTTTATATTTTATCCTTGGTTTCATGTAAAATTATCTCTTCTATGAAGGGCATGAGGCAATCCCACCAATAAAAACATACCAATTGAGCTAGGATGTCATATTGCTTGTGGTTTGAAAACACAGTGCTTTAATTGAAAACATTGGGAAACCAACATTCAACGAATCATCAAAATTGCAAACCCTTTAGGAGAGGCAAATATCCTTGAAAAAATTCACATGTTATTGCTTGCCCTTGGGATTCACATCCTTAGAGGCATCTAAAAATCTGGATTTCATCTCAATTTGCTTCTACTAAAGTCAACTTTAGGCAACCTTTGCCTTGATTTCCTCGATTTCCAAATAAAGCACTTTGTGGGATGAAAGGGAATTAGGACATTGGACATTCAGTTGAAAAACCTAATCAAGAGTGTGTTTCTGGTAAAAAGAATCCATTAAGAAAAGATTAAATCAATTAGACCCCACACATGTGCTTGGCATCTTTTGGTTGTATGGTTTTCATGCAAACATTGGTATTTTGATTTTGAATTACTCTTAGAGAAAGGCATGTTCTTCACTATCTTGGCCTAGTAAACAAGTCCTTCCTAGATTCATTTAGGATAAAATCAAACACTTCATCCATCCAAACATTTATCATCTCCATCCCCCAAACAACTTTAGAGCTTTGGAAACATCATTCTAGACTTGGGTAGATCATCAAAATAAAAATCACCTTGTTTAGTTAGGTGTATGGGAATGCATCCTTTCTCATACATTTAATTAAATTAGAAATCCTTTGAACAAGTTTATCCTAAGATAACATTTAACATCTTAGGGTTTACAAGTTCATTATCCAATAAACCAATCAAAATCAAACCCTAAATTTAGCATTGATCCAAAGTTCCTAAACGTTCATCACTCATATCATTTACACCTTTCATCCTTCATCTCGTCATTAGTCCTAAGAACCTTAGAGGTCACTTTTGCAACAAGGTCAAAACACAAGGAGAACATGGAATATAAACTTGATCCATACATCATGAATAATCCAAATCAATTTAACTTTCAAAGCCTCACAACACCGATTGATTATCAACACTCACACTTATACAAACTGTACATGGGATCATTACCTTTGACAAATGTCAATGGCACAACTAGTGTGAGTATCCCCAAATCAAAGATTGGAGCACATTTCCGGATGGTAGACCTAAATCAAAACCTACAAGTCTTTCAACCGAACAATCAAAGCATGAGCCTGCCAACAAACAACGTCATCCCACCAAATCCCTACAAGCCAACTGAGAATGTACCAAGCACAAGTTTTCGAAACATGAATCCAGAAAACTTTGGGATGGATACATTTGCAAATCATACGAATATTCCAAACATGAGAAATGGTCAATTTCAGCCTATCATGCCAAATCTAAGTGTGATCCCAAATCAATTTTTTTTCCAAAATCAAACACGGATACACACTCCAAATCTTCTTAAACAC
The DNA here is from genome assembly GCA_007258455.2 of Sequoia sempervirens. NCBI lineage: Eukaryota > Viridiplantae > Streptophyta > Pinopsida > Cupressales > Cupressaceae > Sequoia > Sequoia sempervirens. The sequence continues at coordinate 20,371 of VDFB02338928.1, read as the reverse complement.
AAGCCAAATCAACTATATCAAGGGAGTCAAGATCGAAATCAAGAACAAATTTGGATAGATAAAATTGCTACATTTACCAAAATAGTTGAGTCATTATGCCAAGAGACATCCCCACCACCATTACCCATATCAACATCATTCCTTGGTTTAGGGCTTCCCCCTTTACCTAGCACCAATAATTCCATCCAAATCAATCCACCTAACACCAATCAAGCCATCACATCAAATCCTTTGAATATGCCATCGACATCGCACCAACAAATGATATTCAATCAAGCAACAATGTTGATCCCAACAAACCAAAACATGGTCTCCCAAGGGCCTATCACCTTGGTCATTCCAACCATCCCTATCACATCAATCACTCCAACCACCCCTATCACACCCATCATATCTCAACCACTTGTCACTACATCCAACACGATTCCAAATCCACCACCACTACCACCAAAACCAAACACAACAAGACAATATGACATTACGCTAAAAGCTCACCATGCCTACCAAAAGGCCATCCAACAATATCTAGCCACACAACAAGCAAGACAAGCTCAACAAGTGCAACAAGCCTCTCAAGCTACCCAAAAAACACAAGCACAAACACGAAAAATGATAACTATTGGGGATAGCGATGAACATTCAACCACTGGTGATAGCATTGACAATCTTCTCACCACAATTTTTGAAAAAAATGAGCAAGATCTGTCCATCAAAGAGCACATTGAGGATGTTTCTATCTCGTCCGAAGATCGAATCAACATATGTCAAGAGTCCCTTTTCAATCATGATCAAAATCAATCAACCAACAATGATCCAATTCAAGAAATGTCAACATCATTTGACCCTATGGTTGAAGACATTGGAAATACCTCCACCACAATTGTTGAAAACAAAGATCAAGATCTCTCCATTGATGAGCACCTTGAAGATGTTTCCACCCCATCCGATGATCAACTCACCATACATCAAGAGCCACTTTTTAGTGATCTCTTTCGAGGAGTGTTAGGATTATTTGATCCTATTGACATAATGCATGATCCATTGACCGATGATCATATTGAAAATGTCTCCACATCACCTTATGAGTTAGAGGACATATCTCAAGAATTTATTCCAAAGCAAGATCAAAATCTTCCACTAAGGTCTAGCAATGTTCCTTTCCAAGACATGTTGATCCCCTTCGACCTCATGATTATAGATACTAAAGGAACCTTGACCTTGAAACTTGAGGATATTGAACCACTTACCATGTCTAATGACGAAATCCAAGAACCCTTTGTGAGCAATCCATCCTTTGAAACTGACCCATGTCAAGAACTGGATCCAAAGCATGTCGAAAGCAACTCTGAAATCACTCAAGATCAAGAATTTGTATCTTCAAGATACTACAATAATTTAATGGATACTCTCTTATCGATGCAAGATGAACATATCCATGTAGCACATACTCCTCCATCTACCCATGAGATGCTTTCTATGGATGGACACATAGATGATCTTCATCTAGAACAAGATTCTGTTACACAAAAAGAGCAGATTATTAACTCCTATAGTCAAATTGAGTTATCAACATCAGGATCAAATATGTCTCGAATTCAGACTAAGGACATCATGAATAAAGATAGCCAACATTATCCGATCAAGGAAATGAGTCAGAAAGAACAGTATAATTCAGAGTTAGCAGAGCAACAAATTGAAACAACGTCATCTGTAGTGGTCATTTATCAGAGAATGCACTCTAAATATGAGCTCTTGGAATAGGCGGTATCAAAGCATGAAGATACTACTTCCACAATACTAGGGGTAAATTTGTCTCAAGCAAATGTCAACATAGGGAGCACAGAGAGTCCCTATGATGAAACTAGTGTCAATACTACAACCATCCACACCATGAATCTTCATCCACCCATCACCTCATCCATGAATTGGGACCAACGTCAAAAGAAAGATTTGAATCAAAGTACGAAGAACGTTATCAAAATAAAAGAATCTAAAAAGCATAATGGACAAATCAAATACATATGGATACTAAAGAATACAAAGAAAGATTATCCCTATCAAACTCCATTAGTCAAAGATACTATGGGGAAAAATAAGAAAGGGAAAAGTATCCATCAAAGATGTCCACAAAAGAAAAAGTAGGATTTTCACGCAACGTACAAGGTATATCAAGTAGTTGGTCCTAATTCCATGCACACTTTCGTATCCACCCATCATTGTTCATCTTCCCAAGTTTGGAGAGTCAAAGGTTCCAAACTATCAACCAATCCATCTCTTATCCCTAAACACACTCCATCCACGCCTCCACGCATGACATCCAATTCTCACATCAACCAGGTATTGGCAATGACCCTTTATCATAAGGATTCAGAAGTCACTCTATCGTGATGTGCGTATAGAGACAGAGTTAACCTTGGTATCAATGAAGCAGATCAAGAATCCCAAAAGTTGCATTCAAGTGCACGTATCTTAGCAAAGAAGCTCCTTCAAGCAGGATATCAATGGCACATTATGATAGGGGCATCTACGTCAACACCACTAGGTGGTTCAGCATGAATCTTTTAGAAAAAACCAAAAAAACCAAAAAAATATGAAAATCCAAAAAAATCAAAAAAAGGATTGAAAACAGTAAAGAAAAAAAATCATCCTCTAGTGAAAACCACTTCGGTGGTGCTTTGGGCAAGTACCATGATGAAAACCTAGCAAACAGGCGTCATGTGTAGAATAGAGCATCTACGTGCACCACTTCAATGAAAGCATCTCATCCCATCCGTAATAAATCAAGCATTCCATCCATCTTATCCATAATAAATCCATCCATCCATGAGCCATTTTTCCAATCCATTTTCATCCATCTGCATCCATCATCCAAGTTATCTTGATCTTGATGAAAGTTTAGGGCACACTTTATGCTTGCTTGTACGGTAAAACATCTTGACATGGGTCGTTTTCATTGATCCTATCCTATGCAGCATTATCAGAGCCATGAAGCATTATCTAAATGAAGCATTCCTTCATTCAAACACGTTATCTTATCGCAAGATAATCCTTGGAATCCTTTGCGTGCTTACCATATCCATCCATCTGTATACCTATCTAAGCATCCATCCATCACATTCCATACATTGCTAGACATTGGGGGCAGGTATTTACATCTTGCTTCGAGAATAAATCTTGGTCTATATCCTCTAACTTATGTGGTGATCCGAACATTGGAAAATGTAAAATCAAATTGGTTAAAGCATTTGTGATCTAGAATCTGAATCACTAGCCCATGGCATATTTTGACGAGAAGACATTCCTTATCAATCTTCATCTTTCATCGAACATCAATCCAAACAATCATTGTTAGTCGTATCTAATTTACACTTCAAACATCACATCAAATCATTTGAACAACTTTTGTTCCAAACCAAGCTTCAACAATCTTGATCAAATCATCATCAATTCATCATTATCTTAGGGATATCTTTCCCAATCCTTGTGTTGCTTAACACTATCCTTGCATTGTTGTGCATCCTCAACAATGTTATCATCATTGATCTTGATCAATCCAATCCTTGCATTGTTGTGCATCCTCAACAATGTTATCATCATCAATCCTAATCAATCAAATCCTTGCATTGTTGTGTGTCTTCAACAATGTTATCATCATCATCAATCCATCGATTCGATCAATCAACCTTAGCTTGGTCTTCAAAAAATCCCAAACAGAGCACTAATCTCATCACACATGTCCATATCCAAATCGTCAAAATCATGCAAAAATCCAAAAACATCAGAAAATTAGAAAATCCAAAAAAACATTCAAAACATCAAAATCCAAAACAAGTCAAAATCAAAACAGCAAAACATTGAATCAATCCACGCCGCCTCCGAAGCGAATAGGGCAAGGCCATCTTGATCAGCCCCCTAGATATCAAAACCAAAACATTCGAAAAACATCAAATCCAAAAACATTTGAAAACATCAAACCAAAAACATTCAAAAACATCAAAACTAAAAAAATAAAACATCAAAATCCAAAAACATTCAAAACATGCAAAATCCAAAAATATCTATAAAATCCTTCGTAAACCCCAAAACATGCTGTAAAATCAAAAATCAAAACATTTTGTAAAATCTTTGAAAATACCAAAATTGCCTCAAACATTGCAAAACATCAAAAACATCCAAATATTTGAAAAAATCCATCCGTCTCTCGCTTTCACTCAAGGAGCAATCAATCATCCTTTGGCCAAACCGATCACAACTTCATCCTTTGGCAAACAAACAGAAACAATCATAGCACCAATAAAATCAATTTCAATCAGAAACAAAATCGAACAACAAAACTCAGAATAATAAAATCAAAATCTTGATCATTTGCAAACATGTCAATCGACGCTATATCAACAAAATTTCATCAATCAACTTATCAAACCATCATCATCCCATACAATGCATGTCCTAGGATATATAGTTCCGACAATGGGCATCATTTTGGATATCACTTTGGATTCTTATCCTATCAAAACACATCCCTTTGGTTGAAGGTAGGAAGAACATTGACTTGTTTGTGTACTTGATCTTTTCTTTTGATTTATCTTATTGCGCTATTCCAAGGACCTCTTTGATGATATCCGAATCTAAGGATTTAGGAGAGATAGGAATGGGGGCAACGACTATTATTTTTGTCTCACAGTTTGCCGGACGCTCTTGTAAAATAACATGGTGAATACTTGCTCTGTTAGGTACATCCTAGTAAGGTTTCTATATGTCAAGTGTGAACAAGAATACTCCTATCTATTTGTCGAGTCAAAGTCCATCGTACTAGGTACAACGCCATCTTGGTTCTTTATACCTTGATGCATCGTATCTACATGTGTAATCAAACATAAGGTAAGTAGCCCTTTTAAATCCCAATCCTTGATAAGAAAATTATCATCATCATCATCATCATCAATAATTCATCATCACATCATCATCTCTAATAAAGTCTTGTCAGATCACAAACTTCTGTGGGATCCCTGTCATAACTCTCATTCCACACCAACACCATCCAGTCCACCTCAGTTTTCTTTCCGCTAGCATCTGAAAAAATCATAATTTTTTTGAATTTTGATCGCAACAAGTTATTCTTTGAACCAATGCAACAAGTACATTGCTTCAAAGAGGGGCAAAATGTAGACACACAAAATTAGCATTATGCATATTCATCTGCTCATTGAATAAATCAAACACAACAAATCCATTCGTTAGGAAAATCAGGTCTTTAGTCCTAAGGTTATGCATTTAAATAAATCAAAGGCTCACATCATCCTTTAATTAAATAAATCAAACTTTATTTAATTAAAATCCCCAAAGTAATTTCCATCCTTTTCTGATTTAAATAAATCAAATATTTAATTCAAAAAGGTCATACATCCTAATCATCATCCTAGCTAATTAATCCTGATTAAATCTAATCTAATGCATGTCAAATCCTCTAGATATCTCCACTTGCACAAATAAATCAATTTATTGATTTATTAAATCCAACATTTTCACTCAACATGGAATATTCCCTAGAATTTGAAATCAAAAACAAGTGGACATGTACATCCAACAAGTCATTTATGAGCTCTTACATGGCTCTTACATGTCCCCTTCCAAAGGTCAAACTCAACATTCATTACACAAATTTGAATTCAAATTTCCCCCCTCTTGGGCACATTTCCCAAATCTTGCACATGCATCAACCACTCACATGATGACAAGTGGCCTCTTTTCATTGTCCTATTTTTAGTCCCACATTGGTCCATTTTCAACACTCTTAGCATTTGAAAATCTTTAAATAGAGGCTTCATCCTCAAGCAAATCCTCCACAATTTCATCCTCAAATCATATGCAAAGTCACTCTCCTTGAGAACTGATTTTTCCCATCTTATCATCATCTTCATAGCATCTTATCAAGCTTAAGCAAGGGTTGGGAAAGGGCTATTTTCCACAATAGCACCAATCCAATATGGGATAAAGTTTTGATCATGATTTTGTATGCTTGCAATCAACTATTCTTGTTATATTTAGTTTTGCATAGTTTAGTATGGTTAAGTATTTCATAGGGATATTGAATTTAATGTGTTTTAAATGAATAACATGATATTATTATGTTAATATTTCTAACCATTTGAAGATTTAATGTCCACAATACTTTCATCATATTCACAATGTTCTCTATTTTTGTGAATCATATGTTGATATATAAGAAGCTTTCAGGCCTGTTCAGTTTTGCATGTGTTGGCATTATCATTTGCATTTGGAATATTTCAATGGTTGGTATGTTTCACAACTTGTCCTATGATTAGTTTAAAATAAGAAAGTTCATCTGCATATTTACTTGCATATTGGTAAGATGTAGTGGTAAAGACTATATTCTAAGGATTGTTCAAAAGGAATTGGCACATTCTATTTTTATAAGGCAACATATTATTCTTCAAATAAGCTTTGAATTGTTGTGAGGAATTATTTTTGAAAGGATGGAACATTATGTTTTCTCAAAGTCAATTAGTAAGAGGTGGTAATGATAATTTTTTATGAAGTAAAATTTACAAGGAACTTTGCACCATCGATGGTAATTATGTTTTTATTGAATGGGATTTTTTTCCCATCATAATGCCAAGATGTGAAACATCATTATGCTGGATTTGAAAAATTATTTGAAGACTTGGATGGGCATCATCGATGTTTTTTTCATTTTTGTATCAATTAGGGTTGTTACCCTAATAATGGGGTTAGTTACAAGCGAAGCTGGTTTTTTGTGTTTGGATGAAGGGACAAGTTTTATGCAATGAAGAGCAGGGTAGTGAAGGTGTTTTGTGTTCCACCCAGGTGTATTCTTTTCATTTTTTCTGTTTTCAATCTTTTTGCTTTACTTGGTGTTATTTAAAATCAATGGGCCTTAGATTATGCTTTGAGTAATCGTGTTTGTTGTTGATCTGGGCACTTTGTTATCCTTGAGTTTATAGCTGTTAATGTTGTAAGTTGTTTGGTTTTGTGAAATCTGTTCACAGTCGTAATGTTGAGTTTTTGGAGTTTATTTTAATCTCACGAGCTTCATGGTAGTTGTCGTAGGAATGTTATAAACAAGAGTTTGTTCTTCTCTTAATCTTGATGTGTAAATACTTTGTTAAAAACCCTATTTGGGTTTGTTTTTAAGGAAGAATTTGTTTTTGAGAATAAGGGTTCGCTTTAAGTGTTAAATGTTTCTTCTGTTAAGAAAAAAATTGTCGTTATTTTAAGGGTTTGGCTGTGGTTTAATTGTTGACGGGTTTATTGTGTCGATTCAGTAGATTATATGGCAGTTATGTATTGTTTACTCTAAATTCTTGCTTGGAAAGATGGTTTTTTGTTTGATTATAGTTGAGACAACTGGAAAAGGAAGTTTTAGGTTCAGTTTCTCATGGAAGTTGTTGAAACAGTTTCTTCAAAATCTCTTTACCTAATTCTAGTTTTGACAAAAAAAGATCATATAAAATGCTTTATTGTGCTCATTTTTATGATGATGAGAGGGTTTTGGAAAGAATATAATATATCTTTTAGAAAGGAAATATATATTGTTTTGAGATTTGGAATTTTGTGACTCTGATTGTGAGGTCATTGTAGAACAGAGTATGCAATTATTGAAACAAAGACCAACTCTGTGTTTACAATTCTTTCATATTTGTACATTTTAAAAGACAATCAGTGAGATAAAATTATAAGACTATGAGTGAGATAGCACTATAAGACTGTCAAAGAGATAGCACCATTGTCAGTGAGACAAATCAGCTAGTGAGGCTTTGTACAAAGAATATTTTTAGATAAGGCCAGTGAGGCCAAGTTTGAGTGGTTTTATTCCCCAGGAGGGTTTCCACTCAAGACAATCTTTGTGTCAATATCATATATGTGTTTTTTCATTATCTGTTCATTTGTTTCTTATTGCATAAGTTCATTCATGATCTGGAGATTATTAAAAAACATGTATAAAATGAGTTAATTTGTTTGTTAACACTGATTCACCCCCCCTCTCAGTGTTAACTATACTCCAACAATTGGTATTAGAGCCAAACCCTTGTAAGTTAAGTCTTAACATCTTAGGGGATTCCTGGTCATGGAGTACTTGTCATGGCTAAGTGCAAAAGAAACAAAGGTGAAAAGAAAAACACTTGTGTCAAGCCAAAAGATAAACAAACAACTCCTGTTATGTCTAGTGAAGCCCTGTCTCAAGAAAAGTTATTGTTAATTGATTCTTTAAATGCTAGTAAGAGCACTTTTGTAGAAGACAAGGTGTCTAATATAGATTTTGATGGATTCATGGTGAATATGAATGAATCAGATATAGAAGTGTGTGGTAGTAACCCTGAAGGAGTAGTTTATTTTGAAGGGGACCTTGTTTCTGCTCTAGACATGATTAGAAAACTTGAAAGAGAAAACAAGAAACTCAAGGTTCAAATGGAAGAAAGAAAAATAATTGAAGAAGAAAAAGAAGTCAAGTTGAAAGAAAAAGAAGAAATGTGTAAAGAGTTTGAGGATGAACTTAATTCTTTGAAAAAGAGTGTAGAAAATAATTCTCTGTTAATAAGTTCTAATGAATCAGATAACATAATCTTAAATCTGAAAACAAATATTGAGGAGACAAAGAGGATAGTGGAAGTCACAAAACCTAATTTGGATGTCAAAACTACTAAGTGTCATAAGCTTGAAGGAGAAGTTGTTGCTTTAAAGAAAGATCTTGAGGATCATAAGATTCAGTTAGAAAAGTATAAGAAGTTTGAGAAAAGTATTAATGCATTGGATGATATGTTATGTAAGAAAAAATATTCCAGTAATCCTACTGGTCTTGGATATGAAATAGGACAAACCTCTTCAAATGGGAAAGATCCAAAATATGAGACAGTCTTTGTATCTAAAGATGGAAAAGTGCAAAGTTTTAAAGTAAGAAAAACTCCAAGAAAGAAGATAGATTTAGATTATATTATGTTGCTACTTCTAAGACTAAAGACACCAATAAAGGAAAAAGGAGAGATGAAAAGTTCACAAGAACTCTATTTACTAAACAAAACCATTCAACAAGGTATGATTATTCTCAATTTCGTGGTTATTGTTATTCATGTCATAAATATGGTCATAGAGCAAGAGATTGTAGAATTCATACAAGAAATGTTTTTGGAAGGACTCAAGATAAAGATTCTTATAGTGTGTCAAAACAAAACTATAATATTATATGTTATAACTCCAATAAGGTTGGGCACATGAAAAAAGACTATTTGTTGCTAGAAAGACACCGAGGTTTGAATTTTTATAGTTTGTCAAGAAGTTATCATGATCATCCTGTTAGTCATCATGTTATATGTTTTAGATGTAATATTGTTGGACATAAAGTACAACAGTGCAGGTATAATAAAAGAACAGGTACTTTGAACAAGAAAAGGAAGGATTCTTTGAAGGTTTTGAAAAGGAAATTTGAACAAAAGCAAAAAGAGTCTAATAATGTACAAGAAACATAAGTGAAAGGTAATTTCAAGGGCATGTCATGCTATGTCAGAGGTTAATGATAAATTCATGGCACAATATTTGTACTCTAACTGTGATACAGTTACAACTTTCTTCTATCAGTACTATTTATGCATGTTACTTGGACAAGGATAGTTTTTGCTTAGGATAGCCATGGAATATGTTCAAGGAATGCAGGACAATGCTTGTTGTACAATGCCTTGATTGTAGTAAAAGTCCTCTATGGTGTTGCAAGTCTAGCTAACTTTGATAATGATGAAGTATATTGATTTGCAATGGTGTGGTGAACTCTATTGTTGTGACAAAAATATTGATAATAGTATGACTTTATGCATGGATAGTGGTCTGCAACAAGACTTCGGTACAAATGATCTCAATTAATCAATGGAGTAAATATGTCGAGTCTTGGGGTATTCCATTCTTCTTGCCCACTTATATTTGATAATATGGTTGTACACATTGAATGTTCTCAGTGTTCAATATTTTCTTTGTTGGTTGTCAAATGTGATCTTGCACTTTATCAATATTCATGGGTGAGCTTGTAAATTTTATATGAAATGTGTGGTGCAAGTTTGACTGCTATATGTAATTTTGTGGTGTGTAGCAATAGTATCTCACCTTTGAAATTCCTTCCAATGTTCTCTATGCTTGCCTTTGTAACAATGAAAGCACCTTGGAACAATGATTGCTATTATTAGTGCTTGAGGTGGATTTTTGGTCATGCAAAACACAGTGGAAATGGATATTATGACTTCATCAGTAGTCTTTGCATGCTGATCTCTTATCAGAATAATGCAGTCATTTCTTGACATTTTTTCTTAGAAGAATTCCTTTGGATGGATTTTGTTTTGTCATATCAGAGCTCCTTGATTTGTGGTGATAGTGAATTCAGCATGTATCCTTGGTTCAAATATTTGTTTCACATTTAATATATGTTGGGTTCTTAGTATCCTTCTCGAAGCATGGTAAAAGGATTAGAACAATTATCTACCTATAAAATGTATTGGTGCTTATTTCCTTGGTCATTAGTGGAATGGATTGCATACCAAACTAACAGTGCTTTGACAACCCTATCTTGTTGCAATAAATGATGGCAAGGGGAGTAATTGTTCACAGTGGTGTTTGCAGTATTTCCAAGAACACAGTCATGCTCATAATATCATAGTGAAAGAGTACTTTTTGATTGTCCTTTCACATGTTATTTAGTGGATTATTTCTTAGAGAGGAGTGTTTTTTATTTATTTTGGTTGTCAGTGATATTGGTTGGTTGGCATATACCAATGGGATAGTGGCCCTTAGATAATTATTAGAGTTGATAACAAGAAATAATTATTTGATCATATCTTATCATGTGTGTTCACATTCTTGCTTGTGATAGTGTACTATAGTGCTAATCTTTTCTTGATGATAGTTGATTGATATTTTTAGTGTTTTCTTTGGCAATAATCATGCTTGGACATGCTATCAAGGTACAAAATGTGTTGTGCAATGATGGTATGTATTGAAATTCATGACATTGGATTCTATGGTGCTACTTTTTTTGAATGTGACAGTGCTTAAATGTTTAGATAAGCCACATATTTGATGGATACTTGGTTCTTGTATATTGGTATTCATACTTGCTCTTTGAACAATACACTTGAATCAGTGATATTCTTGCTTTACTCTCACTTGGTACAGGTAAGTGCAGGTGATTAAGGAGTCTGATAGTGGTTTCAGTTGTTGCCCTTGTGCATTCATATAGGGGGAGCAGTTCATGCATATTCTTTTATCCCTCAGTATTTATTTGGAATTATGAGCACACTTCATGTTTGGTTTAGTTTTTCTAACCTTTGGCAATTAATGTCAAAAGGATTTCTTGTGACAGTATTGGCTACAGGTTCAGCAATTGGAGGTTGATGTTTTTGAATAGGTATATTGGACATTATGGCTTCAGGATATTTGACATCAATGCCAAAGGGGGAGTTTGTTGACCCTATTGGAATTTTTGTTTGGCATTAATGTCAACTATGGCTATATGAGCATTGATACATGTGTTACAAGTGTTTTTGTTGATAGTTATTCAGTGGTATACTTTCATCATATTCACAATGTTCTCTATTTTTGTGAATCATATGTTGATATATAAGAATCTTTTAGGCCTGTTCAGTTTTGCATGTGTTGGCATTATCATTTGCATTTGGCATATTTCAGTGGTTGGTATGTTTCACAACTTGGCCTATGATTAGTTTAAAATAAGAAAGTTCATCTGCATATTTACTTGCATATAGGTAAGATGCAGTGGTAAAGACTATATTCTAAGGATTGTTCAAAAGGAATTGACACATTCTATTTTTATAAGGCAACATATTATTCTTCAAATAAGCTTTGAATTGTTGTGAGGAATTATTTTTGAAAGGATGGCACATTATGTTTTCTCAAATTCAATTGGTAAGAGGTGGTAATGATAATTTTTTATGAAGTAAAAGCTATAAGGAACTTTGCGCCATTGGTCGTAATTATGTTTTTATTGAATGGGAATTCTTTCCCATCATAATGCCAAGATGTGAAACATCATTATGCCAGGTTTAAAAAAGTCTTTGAAGACTTGGATGGGCATCATCGATATTTGTTTCATTTTTTGTATCAATTAGGGTTGTAACCCTAATCATGGCGTCAATTACAAGTGAAGCTAGTTTTCTATGTTTGGCTGAAGGGACAAGTTTTATGTTGTGAAGAGCAGGGCAATGAAGGTGTTTTGTGTTCTGCCCAGGTGTATTCTTTTCATTTTGTTTGTTTTCAATCTTTTTTCTTTACTTGGTGTTATTTAAAATCAACGGGCCTTAGATTGTGCTTTGAGTAATCGTGTTTGTTGTTGATCTGGGCACTTTGTTATCCTTGAGGTTACGACTGTTAATGTTGTAAGTTATTTGGTTTTGTGAAATCTGTTCACAGTCATAATGTTGAGTTTTTGGAGTTTATTTTAATCTCACGAGCTTCATGGAAATTGTCGTAGGAATGTTATAAACAAGAGTTTGTTCTTCTCTTAATCTTGATGTGTAAATACTTTGTTAAAAACCTGTTCGGGTTTGTTGTTAAGGAAGAATATGTTGTTGAGAATAAGGGTTTGTTTTAAGTGTTAAATGTTTCTTTTGTTAAGAAAAAAACTGTTGTTATTTTAAGGGTTTGGCCGTGGTTTTATTGTTGATGGGTTTATTGTGTCAATTCAGCAAATTATATGGCAGTTATGTATTGTTTACTCTAAATGCTTGCTTGGAAAGATGTTTTTTTGTTTGATTAAGGTTGAGACAACTGGCAAAGGCAGTTTTAGGTTCAGTTTCTCATGGAAGTTGTTGAAACAGTTTCTTCAAAAGCTCTTTACCTAATTCTGGTTTTGACAAACAAAGATCATATAAAATGCTTTATTGTGCTCAGTTTTATGATGATGAGAGGGTTTTGGAAAGCATAGAATATATCTTTTAGAAAGGCAATATATATATTGTTTTGAGATTTGGAATTTTGTGACTCTGATTCTGAGGTCATTGTAGAACATATTATGTAATTATTGAAACATAGACCAACTCTATGTTTACAATTCTTTCATATTTGTACATTTTAAAATACTATTAGTGAGATAGAATTATAAGACTGTCAATGAGATAGCACTATAAGACTATTAGTGAGATAAGACCATTTTCAGTGAGAAAAATAAGCCAGTGAAGCTTTGTACAAAGAATATTTTTAGATAAGGCCAGTGAGGCCAAGTTCGAGTGGTTTTATTCCCCAGGAGGGTTTCCACTCAAGACAATCTTTGTGTCAATATCACATATGTGTTTGTTCATTATCTGTTCATTTGTTTCTTATTGCATGAGTTCATTCATGATCTGAATATTATTAAAAAACATATAAAATGAGTTAATTTGTTTGTTAACACTGATTCACCCCCCCTCTCAGTGTTAACTGTACTCCAACACACCCTTTCAATCCTCCTCCATGATATCATCAAGATATTTAATGCCCTTATTTTCCTAGGCCTTAGCTAAATAACCTTTCTTTAGTTCCAAAGGTTTTCCATTATGGTAGATGTTCCATAATATTGATCTATAAGCAAAGACTATGTTGTCCAAAAAAGCCCGAGTGTTATGGATGTGCCCTTTTATGAGATCCCATGCCTTCCATATACTCTTGAAGACCACAAAGCCCTCAGGCTTTATTGGATTTTTTTTTAGATGAGGTCACATAACAAAAGCCCTTTCCATGCCTTTGCATGCTTAGGAACTCCCCTTTCTATATTAAATTCCTAATCAATATTTTCCATGGCTTGTCCCCATCCAGGGCTTTTGAGATCCATTTTGAGGCCAAAGCTATGCCTTGCAGTTTCAAATATTTTAACCCTAGCCCACCTTCAACCTTTCTTAGACAACACCATTCCCATTTTACCACATGCTTCTTTTTCTTTCCTTTCCCATCCGACCACAGGAAGCTTCTAATTTTTTTCTATATTTCCTCTACCTGATAGATGCTAAAAAACTAGACAGAGGAAAAATATAGACTATAGGAGGTGAGGATTTTTTGGCATATATGTATTCTCCCAGCCAAGGAGAGAAACTACGTGTTCCATTTGCAGATGGGTATGTGCAGGATCATCATGGAAAAAGTAAGCTTTATGGTGAAAATTCAAAAAATCAAAGTTAGGAAACTCTAATTTTATTATTTTAAAAATATGTAAGAACAGAATTTGAAAGTAAATTTAATATATTTCTAAAACTACTAGGTTTTTTTTTTTTTTTTAAAATTTATTTTAGAAATTTGAAATGTAGTAGTACTTAAAATCTTTAGGGAAACAATAAGAAGTAGGTATCCGGCTTCCAACTAATTCTAACCAAGGCTAAATAAATAAATATTTTTTTTGTTAAGATTTTAGATATAAGTAGAGTACTCATGGTCCAATGTGATGCATATTTTTTTGTAATTTTTTTCCATGTAAATAATTAATTATGATTTTTTTATTAAAACTTTTAAAAAATATAAAAACCTCATATGTTTGACCACCTTGGTAAAAACTTCATGAAAATCAAATTTTGTTTTTTTAATCCTATAGTATTGAAGTATAGAATGACACATGTTTCAGATTCAAAAAATGTGATGTCATTTGAAAGCTATAAATGTTTTTAATCAAAATTCTATCAACAAGACTTTAGTTGTAATTCAAATAGAAAATGAATAATAATTTATTAAATTCAAAGTAAAGCACAACTTATAAGCAGGAAAGTTGAGAATATCCTTCAAACCCTTTTCATTCTCATCAATTTTGGGTAAAAAAAAGTTGTCAACCACATACCCTACACATACCCACCATATCGCCACTTTTTGGCCCATCATGATCCTTCACATACCCAGATCTTTTTGTCAATTTTCCCATGGATCCAAAGTTGCATCACCCTTAGGTCAAAAGGTATAATGAGATATCTAACTTGCTTTTTGGGACCTTCCCATTGCATGCCAAACTTAGCTAGCCAGTCTAGGGGTTCTTCTTTCCACCCTAGCATTAGCAACAAAAATTTTTGCTCCAGAGGCAACACAAAAGGTGTCAAGCTTTGCCATTAGATTGGTAATATTATCTTCATCTAGAAGTGGAAACAAAGCAGTATTATCAATGAACTATATATTGAGGAGGTTCTCTTGATTAGGGAGAGAAATACCTTTTATTCTAGGCATGACCTTGTCAATCCCGAGGATGAAGTGCAAGGTGACTGCAACAATTACAAATAGGGTAGTAGCCAAGGGGCATCCTTGTTTGATGGACCTTTCTAAGGAAAATTATTCTATAAGAGTCCTATTGATGTCAAGCTAAGCCACTTCATCCTTGAAGAGGGTGACCACCATCTTACATTTAACACATCCGTGAATCCAAAAGCCTCAAGCATTAGAATGAAAAAATCCCACTCCACCTTGTCGTAAAAGCCTTCTCAAAATATAGCAGCACCATTACTGCCTCTTGGTTTGTCACCTATTCCCACTCCATAGCCTCTCAATTGGTGATTAAGTTCTCAAGGATATAGATCTACCTTTGATGAACCCTATTTGAGTGTTGTTTATAAACTTCGGTAGGATATTCACTAATCTTTTAGCCAATAACTTTGCTATAATTTTGTAGGAGACATTTAACAAAGTTATTGGTCTCCAATTATTTATTAGATACTTATCTCCTTATTTGGGCAGCAATTTTATAATTCCCTTATTGATGTTTTTCCCTAGAGTTCCCCTTGCTGAAGCCTCATTATATACTACAAGTCATCAACAATCCAATCATTGAAGACCTTGTAAAATTATACAGGGAGTCCTTTTGCACCTGGTGATTTTTCATTATGCAGTGAGCTAATTGCTTTTTTTATTTCCTCCTTTGAGACATCTTTGCTTAGTTTATTTGCTTCATCCTTTGTTATCTTTTTTAGAACTATGCCTTTTATCAACCCCCTTGCATTAGTACATCATTCCCCTTTGCAATTAGAAGTGA
Source organism: Sequoia sempervirens (assembly GCA_007258455.2). Lineage (NCBI taxonomy): Eukaryota > Viridiplantae > Streptophyta > Pinopsida > Cupressales > Cupressaceae > Sequoia > Sequoia sempervirens. Next base: position 4,362 of record VDFB02338928.1, on the reverse strand, counting down.
ATAAGCTTTTATAGAAGTTGTAGAACTAACTCTTGATGTCCTCTTGTTCTATGAATGTCACCCCATCAACTTGGACCTATTCAATGTGTTCTTTAATGCTCTTCTCCTTGAAAAATTTGAAAAAGAATTTGGACCCCTTGTCCCCACTCTCCAACCAATTGAGCTTGGACCTTACTTTAAGCCCTTGGATTCTAAAGTTCTAAAGATTCCTCAAGGAATCCTTAGAAAATTTGAGTCTATTTCCGAGGTCTACATCCTCAAGTGCTTTCTATAGATAGGTCTCAGCTTGTAGCAGCTCCTCTTGTAAGAGACCCTCTCCTTTTATCCAAAGATTTCTTTCTTCCAGTCACTTGAAATAGATATTTCCAACCTCTGGTATTTATTTCCCATCTTTCAATGGTGCTTAGGATCATATACAACCCCTGATTGATCTTTTTGAGAGACAAAACAACATCCAAATAGTCACTGTCATGAAGCAATTTTGTGTTTAGGATGAACCCCTCCCTCTTTTTTTTTACATACCTACAACCCAATTTGAGTAGAAACCTTGCTTTTATTGGGTGATGATAAAATAGGGTGGAGGGGTACACTTCAACTTTACAAGTTCCATCCCTTAGTGTGTCTACAATGAAAAAATAATCATTTAGATAGAATGTCCATATGGCAATAAATTATTTTCATACCTTTCTGAAAATTGCACCATGTGAACTAAATACTTGGGAAGTATTTTTTCTTCACTTCAATCGGGTCTACCAAGTTCAGTTTGGATTTCATTTTTTTCCAAAAGAATTTCTTGTTTCCTTTCCATTACATGTCTATTCCCTTGACTTTTTCTTATTTGTTTTCAATCATGTTGAAGTCCCCTCCTAAGATCTAGGGTATGTTTTCCAGGTTGCAAAGCCAATTACATAGCTTAATCCTTTCACTATGCTCATTTGGGGCATAGATTAAACATACCCAAAAAGCTTGATTTTCTATATTCAGCGTGATCCAAACCGCCTTATTGCAAGGGGAGATCCCTGAGTTGGAAACAATGTGGCTCCAATTTTTGGAGATAAGGATGACAACCCCACCTTTACCCCACTCATGGTGAGTGAAAAAGTGAGTGGCATCCTTCTAGATGCACTGAAGATTGGTTTCAAGTGAGAAGCCAGTTGATTTGAGCTCTTGAAGTAGGACCACATCTTTGCTTTTGCATTGGCCAATGAACCTTCTTACCACATGCTTTCTTTTAGGGGACTCTAATCCCCACACATTCCAAGAAATGAAACTAAGAGCCTCAAGACCAGTCGATAGGTCAACATCTTTTCCATGCCTAAAGGTATCAAAACATTTGGGCACCTTGGTTTTAGTCTCCACCCTTTTAGCCATCGGGCTTGCAATAAGCACACTTAATCTTTTCCTCTTTGTTTTTTTCAGATTAACCTTCCCAACTAGAATTATGGACCCTTCCTTTTTCCTTAGCCTGCCAAACCTCTATTTTCTAGAAGGGTTGGGGGGTATGTGCAGGATCATCATGGAAAAAATAGGCCCTTAAGTGGCAAAAAAATCAGAGTTATGCAACTTGACGTAAAAATTTGAATAATTTATCTATATTATTTTAAAAATATGTAAGAATAGAATCTGTAGAAAATTGAATGTAGTTTCTAAACTACTAGTTTTTTTTTTTTTTTTAAATCAGTTTAGAAAATTGAAATTTCAATGCAAAGGGCACTTAAATTTCGTGGAAAAAATAAGAAGTAGGTGCCTGGTCTGACCACCAACCACAATAAAATGATAATATTTTTTTATAAGATTTTAGATATAAGTAGAGTGACTCATGTCCCAATGTGATGCATATATTTTTGTAATTTTTTTTCAAGTAATAATTAAAATTATGAATTTTATTACAAGTTTTAAAATATAAAAAATCGCGGTGTTCCACCATCTAACTTCTACAAAAACACATTTTTTTTTTAATATTATAGTATGAATGTGTATGCTCTGATTCAAAATGTGACGCTTTGAAAGCTATAGATATTTTCAATCACACAATCGTGACTTTAGAATACAATTCAAATAGAAAATGAATAATACAATAATTTATTAAATTCAAAGTAAAGAATACAATTTATATTTGGTGAAAGATGAAACTTACTTAAAAACCCTTTCATTTCATCAATTTTGGGTAAAAAAAGTCATCAGCCACATACCCTATACATACCCATCATATCGCCACTTTTTGGGCCATCATGATCCTACACATACCCTGGGGTCACCTTCATTTAACATCTTAGCAAGAGCAGGGGTGGAAGGTATGATATTAGCCAGATTGACTTCATTCGGGGTTAACAGCTCCTTGTCCTCTCCCCCTCTTCCATGAAAATCCCCCCGGGGCCCACACCCACCTCAGGACCATCGATGGACTGATTGTAAGTGTCAATGGAGTTGGCCTCCCTTTCTAGACACCCCGCATCAATAGACTAGCCTACAACTAGTCCATTAGTAATATTGTGTTGCACATTTGTAGGCATGACCTTGGTTTCAAAGGAAAAGACAATATCCTTCACTTTAATTGGGCTCACATTATCATTCTTAGCCTCCTTGATACTCTCTTTATTATTAAGAAACTCAAAACCTCTCATGTTGTAGGTTTTTTCCTTGGGATGAATATTACAAGTGGCCCCATTCTCCTCACCCAACAATTTTAATTTCTTTAGGGCCAGTTGCTAAGCATTCTTCCTTGCCCGAGTCTCACTGCCAACATGAGGCAGACTGACATGAGAGTCGAGGGTTTCAATATGCTCATATTTTTCTAGAGGGCCTAGATCCTTGATGTCAGTTTGAATCTCACTATCGATTTCCATATTATAGAGGTTTTTGGTTGTACCTCCTTAGAGAATTGAGAGGAGGATTCAGAGAGCACATCCCCCGTTAGGGAGTCCACTTCAGTGGAATTGTCATCATTTGTAAAATCTTGTGGGGTTTCAACAGTTTTAGTTAGCCTTCCCAAGTTTTCATTGTTAGCTTCGGCATATCCTCCCACATTTTTTAGTTTAGAGTTTAGGGTTTCCATGGCTTTTTGTATTATTTCAATATTTTTCATGGTTTTGTTTACTGTTTCAGCTTTTATATTTTCCATCTCTTGAGTGGTGATGCCATCTTCAACTTCCTCACTAAAGGACTTGTTTGAGTTATCAAAGTTAGGACACTTTTTATTATATGTGTTATCAAGAGTACCCAAAACCCTAGAGTTTCCATGGCCGACCATTCAGCCCCTGGATTCAAGTGGGTTCTTCTCCTCAACGATACTATTAGCCAAGGGTTTTTGAGGCACATTTTTGTTTCTAATAAGTGGGCATTTTTTTCTTAGGTGCCCTTCTTTTCGGCATAAATAGTAGGAGTTTAAACCCTCAAGCACTTCCAGGGCACAATCCATGCTTCAAAACCCTAGGTTTAGTCTCAGAATGTCTAGAATGTCAACCCTAGGGTGTAAAGAAACTAAGGCCCTAGCATTAGTGTGAGGAAGGGCGATTTTCACATTGTCAATTTTTAGCACTTGCCCATATGGCTCGAGCAATAATGAGATAAGATTCCAAATTTTTGGAGGATATTGTTTAATAACAACCCATCTAGGGCAATATAAGGCTAAAATTTCTTCATTGATGGCATCTGGCAACCAAGATATTGCCCTAAATATATTTTTCTTGACGCTCCAAAATTGTTTTCTCAAAACCCTAGTTTGCATTTCATGGTTTCTAAAAAAGATCACATATAGGCCTTTTTGAATCATTCTACAAAATGAAAATAAAATCCCCAGTTTCTTCCCCCACACGTCCGACTGTAACCATGCATCCATGTATCTCCTCATCGGGATTTTATTAAGATCCATGGCGGCCAAGAAAACCCCTATGCATTTTAATTTATTATCTTCTTCACACAAAACCTTACAAAGTTCTTCATTTGGAGAGAAAACATCAATTCTAGGTGGGTTGGGGGTCCACTTACCTCCTCTGGATCCCCCATCTTCTCCTCCTCAACTTGCTTAGACTAAGAACTTTGCACTGGATGGAAATGAAACACACTCACCCACGACCACCTCCTTAATTACTTGGTTTGAGCTGAGCCATTTGACCACCACCTTGATTAAAGGGGACACCATCTGGGGGATCTGAGTCCCCGAGCATCATAGAAGGATGACTGCCACCTAGCCACACATGAGTGACGACCAGGAGAAAGGACCTTCCCATGCTTCAATAGGGCACCGCCACTACTAAAATGTACATTGTAGAGAAAATATTTTGTGGAGGACAACCAAGCCACTTCTACTCACACGGGTGAAACCCTACACTAGGCTCCTTGATTAGAAAATCCAAGTTGTAG